>APFE031542995.1:2982-14895 GCA_000404065.3 Pinus taeda
TTTTTTATGAATATTTTGTTTTTTGCAACGTGACATGTAAAAACATTTACTAACCATTTAATTTATATCATTATGCTAGTAATTAATTTAAAATTTTAGAAACATCATTTCAAAATAAACATACATATTGGCATAAACATAATATTTGGGTTTATATATGTGTGTGTGATGGTGATAAGTAACATCCACTAAGACCTGTAAGGTCAGATGTTAAGAGCTTAATCAAAATTGCTTAACATTTTATTTTTATGTTCAAAGAGAAGTAAGAGAAGGGTTCCTAGATCACCATAATTTTGTTGCCTTAAAAGGTTGTTAAGGTTCGTAGTGTGAAAAATATTTAGAAAATTAAGTCAAATGTGATTATAAGATGAAAAATCTAAAGGTTCTTTTCATCTTCAACTTTATGAGGATTTCACATATAACATATTCATTCATCCCATGGTGTTTTTGGCATTTACCAAATCCTAGTTTCACTATGAAACTCATGAAGATTAGTTCTAATCTTGGCAATGCTAATTTTCTTCTTAAGAAAATCAAGAAAAAGAGATAATTTTTATTTTTGAGATTAGGTTGAATCGCCCCCCTTATAATATTGTACTTTCCTTTTTCTCTTTAACTCTTTAGTTCCCATTACATTTCCTTGATTTTTTTATGTAAACAAAAAAACATTCATTAGACATTAAATCAGTGAGAATTTACTTAGAATACAGGCCTGCATAAATATTGTTGGATGATGTTTGAATTGAGCATGTTTAGGAAACAAAAAATCCTCTCTAACTAGGAGCAGTTTGGGAAAGACCATATGCCATTAGGTGGGAAACCATATGGTCTCCTAGAGTGTCATGAGACTAGTTTTTATCACCAAAAAACCAGATTATTAAAATAATATAATTACTCCCACATGAGGAATTGGTTCAAATTAGAGAGTTAGTTAATTGAGCGTTGAGTCAAGTTGAGTAAAGTGATAGTCGAATTGAGTGTGTGGTTGCATGTCAAATTATTTTAGCGATACACTAATCGAAAAAGTTTAAATACCCTCCACCGGGTTCATTATAATAATCTAATTTTTGTGTGATCAATAAAAGAGTCACAACTCATATGTTTTGTGTGTGTTAATTTGTGTTTAATCTCTTAACCTTTCCCAACAAATTGGTATCAAAACAAGATTAAAAAAACCACGGAAAACAGATTAACAGTTCTCACACTGAAAAGAGAGATATATTTTTTCGCTTAATTGATACTATAACGCACCTTGTAAGTTTTACACAGCGCTATAACTTGTAGGTTATGCACACAGCGTTATAACGCATACAGGTGTGAGAAAACACCGTGTTACAAGAAATAAACTTACCGCGTTGTTTCTAACAACAGGTGGGTTTCTTGAAGTTTGAAAGCGTTAGAGCTCTAACGCGAGCTATCATATTGTGGATAGAGTTAACACGCAACGCATCATAACAAGCGACACGTTAATGGATTGAAGAACATATTTTAAAAAACAAAAGTATGATTTAAAGCTTCATATAACGATAAGGTTCATACAACCAGAACTTAGAGGTTCACGTGAAGGATTAACTAAATTTGTTTTTTACAGTTATATAAAGGTGTTGTAAAAAGAATTTTCGAAAAAGAGATATATTATTAAAATAAGAAAAAAAAAATTCGAAGCAAAGAACTTTTTTAAAGAATTTTTATATTAAAAAAATAATCGGTTTTATTTAAAATTAGCAAAGCTTAAAAAGAGATTATTATTTGAAGGGAGGGGTTTTATTTTAAAAGGGGATTTTTGAAAATGATGGTTTTCTCAAATTTCCAGCCCCAATTCCCCCATTTACAAGGAAGGATTATGTTGTGTGGGTCATTAAGATGACGACCATGTTGCATGTTCATGATATTTGAGATTATGTCTAGTTTGGGTTTTCAAAACCTAAAGATGTAGCAGAAGAACAAGCTCTTATTAATGTGGAGAGGGAAAAATGGAAGAGAGACAAAAAGAAGAATGCACAAGCGTTGTAGCTTATCCTGCACGCAGTGGACCGAGTAGTGCTCCAGAATATTATGATCACGTCTTTAGCAAAGGAAGCATGGAAGACCTTGGTGACAAGCTATAAAAGTATGGCCAAAGTCAATATTGTTAAGTTGCATAATATTATGAGAGATTTTGAAAGTGTGCAGATGAAGCAGAAAGAGGACATCGATTTTTTCGTGAATCAAGTCATGACTGTTGTAAATCAGTTAAAAATTTATGGTGAGGAAATTAAAGATCAAACAGTAGTTGAGAATGTCCTAGATCTTTGTCTACCAAATTTGATGTTGTAGTAGCAGTGATAGAAGAAACCAAAGATTTGGCATCATTGATAATTGATGAGTTGATGGGACCACTTCTATCTCATGAGGCAAGGATAGACACAAATAAAGATTAAACTTTAGAAACCACTTTCAAAAGCCAGGTTTCTATTTCAAGAGATAGAGGTCGAGGCAGAAGTAGATTGAGAAGTGGAGGATGAGGCGGAAGACATGGTGGTCAGAGAGATGGACGAGAAGAGCATGAAAATGAAAGTGGAAGAAACTGCAAAAACTTCAGCAATAATCAAAGATTTTAGAAATCATAAGTGACATGTTATTATTGCAATAAATTTAGTCATTGTTCTCGTGATTACAGGAAGAGGTTAGTTGATCAAGAGAATTAGAGAGAAAATGTCACTGCAAAGAGTACTACCTCCATGTTCCTAGCTTGTCATACCATGTATGAACTTTCTGATAATGTGTGGCTATTAGACAGTGGTTGCAGTAACCACATGACAGGAAATAAGTATTTGGTTGAAAATTTGGATCAATCTGTGAAGACAGAGGTAAAGTTGGGTACTGAAAAAACTGTGGATGTAGATGGAAAAGGAGTGGTCAACATTCTAACCAAGTAGGAGGAGTCGAAGACAATCTCATAGGTATATTATGTTCCTGGTCTTAAACATAATTTAATAAGTGTTGGTCAATTGATATAGAAGGGATACAAAGTTATATTTCAAGGACAAGACTATGTTATATATGACAAACTCCCAAGCAAGCAACTGATAGCAAAGGTGTAGATGATGAGGAGCATACTCTTTCCTATAATTATGAATTATAGTGATCAGGTTAGTTCTTTTATAGTTGCATGTTCTAATGATGATTGGTTATGGAACTTTTAGTTTGGACAATTGCACTTTTCTCATTTAAAGTTGTTGCAGCAGAAACAAATGGTCAGAGGATTACCTCCCATCAAAGAATCTGCTAGTACTTGTGAGTGTTGTATCTTGGGAAAGAAACACAGTGAAAGTTTTCCAAAGGGAGTTGCATACAAAGCAAAACAACCTCTTGAGCTATTCCATATAGACTTGTGTGGACCTATGAAGACACAGTCGATTGGTGGAAGTTGTTACTTCCTCACTTTCATTGATGATTATAGTAGAAAGACTTAAGTTTACTTCTTGAAGAAGAAGTTTGAAACTTTGGCAAAGTTCTAAAAATTCAAAGCCTTAGCAGAGAACCAAAGTGATCAATAGATAAAGGTATTAAGGTGAGATCATGGTGGAGAATATGATTCAAAGGCATTCCATGATTACTGCAAACATCATGGAATTATAAGACAGTTTACAACCAGGTACACACCACAGCAGAATGGTGTAGAAAAGAGAAAGAACAAGACAATTATGAATATGGCAAGAAGCATGTTGAAGGGAATAAACTTGTCTAATGAGTATTAGGCAGAAGCAGTTGCATGTGCTACTTATGTGATCAACATATCTCCTACAAAGAGTGTGATGAATAGAGTACCAGAACAAGCATGACCAAGTATTTCTTGTAACATACCTCATCTCAGAGTGTTTAGATGTGTAGCTTATGCACATGTTCCTAAGGAGAGAAGAGGAAAAGTGGATGATAAAATTAAAAAATGCATATTTACTGGTTATAGTGAGCAATCAAAAGCTTATAAATTGTATAACCCTGTCAGTAAGAAGACTATAATTAGGAAAGATATTGTGTTCAAAGAACAAGAGTCATGGAATGGGATTGTAGACAAAACAGTTCATGCACAAGTGCCACTGATGGAAGAAGATGATGTAGTAGAAAAGGAGCACCAAGAATCATAGGTGAAGACACCAATCAAAGACACACCAAAAAGTACTCCAAGATTTTCTAAGCGGCATGATCTTCAAGCAGATCAACGGATCGAGATTCTCCTATCAATATTAGGTGATGAATCAAGCAATGGTAAGAGAAAGATGATAAGTGTGAAAGATATTTATGATGATTTGGATGTTAGTTCAATTTTTTCCTTGTTCTCTTTTCAACCTTCCTCGTTTGAAGAAGCTTTCAGAGATGAAAATTGGGTGCAAGCCATGGCTGAAGAAATTGAAGCTATTGAAAAGAACGATACATGTGATTTGGTTGATTTTCCAAAGGAAAAAAAATCTCATTGGTGTGAAGTGGGTGTACAAGACAAAGTTGAATGAGAAAGGTGAAATTGACATATTTAAAGCAAGACGTGTAGCAAAAGTATTCTCGCAACAATTGGGAATACATTTTGGAGAAACATTTACTCTGGTAGCCAGATTGGATGTTGTAAGAGTAGTTCTAGCCGTAGTAGCTTAGAACAAGTGGAAAGTATATCAGATGGATGTGAAATTAACTTTCTTGAATGGGATTCTAGAAGAAGAAATATATGTGCAGCAGCCTCCAAGATATGAAGTTGAAGGTAAAGAAGATAAATTTTACAGGTTGAAAAAAACGCTTTATGAACTCAAGCAAACACCTAGAGCTTGGTATAGCAGAATTGATAGCTACATGATCAAGAATGGATTTTACAAAAGTAGCATTGAACCTACCTTGTACACAAAGGTAAATGAGCATGGACATATTTTGATAGATTTCTTATATGTTGATGACATGATTTATACAGGTGATTTTGAGTTAGATGAATTTAAAGCAGCCATGATGAAAAAATTTGAGATGACAGATATTGGTCTCATGAAATATTTTCTTGGCATAGAAGTTGAGAAACATGAAAAATGAATTCTTATTTGTCAAAATAAATATGCTAGAGATTTGCTAAAAATATTCAAGATGGAAAATTGCAAATTTTTCCCTACACCAGTTGTAATAGGTACAAAGTTGAGCAAGGATGATGAAGGATCAGATGTCTATCCAACTCTATTCGAAAGATTGGTTGGAAGCCTCATGTATCTCACAGCTACGAGACTGAATATTATGTAAGGAGTAAGTTTGATTTCCAGATTTATGGAGATTCCAAAAGACACATATTTGGAGTGCGGGAAAAGAATTATAAGATAGATAGAAGGAACTAGAGACTGTGGCATAATGTATGCAAGCATAGAAAAGAAGGACTTGATTGGATATATACATATAGTGATTTTGCAAGAAGTTTGGATTATAGGAAGAGCACTTCTAGTTATGTATTCCATCTTGGTTCAGGTGTGATTTCATGGGCATCTAAGAGTAGCCTATTGTCACACTTTTGTTAGCAAAAGTAGAATATGTAGTAGCAACATGTCAAATAGTATGGTTAAGAATACTATTTGATGGACTCAAGCAGAAACAACAAGGATCAACAACAATATATTGTGATAACACGTCAATGATTACACTATCCAAGAATAGTGTGTTTCATCAAAAGAGAAAACATATTGATACTAGATATCATTTTATTAGAGAACTTGTGACCAATGGAGAAGTTCACTTGAATCCTTATAAATAGAGTGATTAATTGGCCGATATATTTACCAAGCCATTAGAAAATTATGTGTTTGAGTTTCACAAAAGAAACTTGGGTGTTGTAATCCTAACTGAGATATAGACTAGTAGGCATGTTTGAGTTGTCATGAGTCGTGTCTTAGTTTAGCAGTCGTAATTAAGGGGTAGTGTTAAAATAAGATAATTACTCTTGCATTAGGAGTTGGCTAAAATTAGAGAATCAATTAACTAATCGTTGAGTCAAGTCAAGTGATAGTAGAATTGAGTGTGTGCCTGCATGTCAAGTTATCTTAGGTGAGTCGCTAGTCGAAAAGGTTTAAATACCCTTCACTTGGTTCATTGTAATAATCAAGTTTTTGTTTGATCAATAGAAGAGCAACAACTCATGTGTTTTGCATGTTTTAATTTGTGTTTAAGCTCCTCTGCCTTTCCAACACAGACGACCATGCAAAAAAATATGACAGAATAATAGAGACTGAGAAGGCCTTTTATGGAGATTGATAGTGATCCAGGTCATGCTACGAATTACTTGAAGGAATCACCCTAACATTTTGATAGCCATAGTTGCCTTTTTCTTCCAATGAGAAACCCTCCAATGTTGATGTTGAAATGTTGTTGCTGTTTCTATTCCTTCATATTGTTTACCAATAATTCCTTACTATCAATGGCCTGCTCCTTTGCCTTATTACATGATGAGCCTAGTTTTCCTTATTACCTCTCCCTTGTTTGCTAAGACCCAAACTTCTCAAGACTAGGTGGCTTAGCTCCTTGAAATATTGAATCTGGGGAACTCGAAGAAGAGAGATCTAAGTTGTCTAGGGATTTGGAGGAAGCATGAGGTGGGGTTGGTGGAGGGAACTAAATTCCCAAATAACCAACTAAAACATGTAGATCCAACCGAGATTGAACTAAACCGAAATCTGAATCAGTGAATCGGGCCTCTAAACCACAAAGAAATTCTTCCTAGTCCCTCAAGTTCCAACTAAGAAAATTTCTAACCACCCAATGATTGTCTCTTATCTTTTTTATCTCTTCTTATTCCATTACTGAAACCATTTTCCTTATGCACTATTGGAGGTCCTCATCAAACTGGTTTTCTCCTTTACCATGCCATAGAGGAGGAGGTTAATGATATCTGCCTCACCATACTCTCTTGGAGTTACCACATTCATGAATCATGTTGATCGGGTAAAAATTTCCCCTGCCATCAGCTCCAACCTTCATTCCCTTCTCAACTCAAATGTTAGAATGAACTACCTATAGATATTTGAAAATGTGAGAATGAATAACCACTTAAGGATTAATGTGGAGCTCCATATTCCAAGTCAAAATTGGATGTAAGGTTCTTGATATCCATCCACCCCATCCCATGAAATGGATGCAGCTAAGGAGAATGCAATATGACGAGTGTTTCCAGTCCCAAACCATAAATGTGATAGAGGGAGCTCACATAAGAGTAATCATTATTGTTGTATATCAATAGAGCACCCAAATTTAGAGTGTTGAGACATCTCTTTGCTAGGAATGAGCATTAGCAGGAAAAGGTCACAATTTAGGGGGATTTTAGGCTCATGTCAATGCATGGAGCTTTCTCTTCTACCCCCTTATTGGCTAGGAAGACCACTAGATAATTTTCATTATGCATAACATGTGATAAAATTATTGCTTCTTACTAGGAGATAATTTGAGATAGTTGTTGCATGCTTTGTTCCAGGTGCCAAATGGAGGAGGACTTTAATCGAGGAGATCCATAGTGGAGCTCCTTTGCAGCTTGAACTGTTAACTGTGAATGACCTTCAACAATAATGGGATGGAAACCTTTGTTCCGGGAAATGAGAAGTCTCTGGATTAAGGCTTCTAGCTTAGATGAATTCTTGCTTTTGTGCCCTATGTTACCTCTATAGACTCTGGTGATGTCACCCTTACAATTTCTTATGGATCCTCCTATTCGCGCCTCCCTTGGGTTAACTTTTGAAGCTTTGCCAAAGTTAAATTTGTAATGGGCCTCTTGAGTATGTGCCAAAACAACTAAACTCATGTCTTTGGATCTCGAGCAAGTAATTCTTGTTGTTATATGGAATTGATTGAATTGCCCCCATGCAAGAATGGATTTTTCATGAGGGGCCCTTGAAAATCCTTTTCTTACCAACTACAAAGAAACATTGTCTCATCAACAAGTCTATGGAAGAGCAGCAAAATACCTTCATGATTTTTTTTGTTGGTCATTAAATATTTGTTGGTTATGTTTCTTCCACATTTCCTATACCATGAGGCTTGGATTCAAGCCACAGAGTTTGTTCAGAACCTAGAATTGGAATGGGTTTTTGCCCCATGTCTTGAGAGATTGAACAACATCTATTCAAACTATATTATTTTTCTAAAACCAAGCACAAATTTCTCCCAAAGGATATATACAATCTCATAGGTGTTAAATAATTGATGCATGGATTCCTATTTATTTTTGCACATATAACACTGTGAGGGTCCGATAAATCCTCTTTTGATCAAGTTCTCCGAGATGAGGATTCTGCACTTTTCTAGAATCTAAATGAAAGTGGATACCTTCGGCCATAAGCCTAAGGACCATAACTCCTTCCAAAATGGTCTAGGTCATCTTTTGATACTTCTAAAGTTAGGTGGTAAGCATATTTTAATGTAAAATCTCATGTGTTTTTGTAGCCCCATCGCAAGATGTCTTAGTCTAATTTCCTCTTGATAATTATGCTACTAATTTTGTGCCATATATTTTGTGAATATTCCAAGCTTCCATCTCCCCTTAATAGTGTTGGTTTCTTACATTTTTTAATTCTTGTGTTGTCATCCTCTAGCTAGTAATGATCAACTTGGATCCCCATGATCACTGAGCATTGCCTTGGCTTAAGGGGAGATAGAAGTTGCGGCTTTCTAGATTCCAAATTAGACAACCTTGAGAAATTTATGGCAGTCGAATAAGGTCCTTTTCTTCCAACTTATTTTCATATTTCATGTGTCATAAGTGTGCCCAAGGATTTGATGTGTATTTGACTAATGTCCACCATATATTCACACCTAATATGATGTTAACAAATTATGGATCTCGCATTGCAGGACCTCATTCCGGTTTTGATAGACAAAGGGCATCACGTTTCTCTAATGACAATTTTTTATTGAGACAATTACCTCAATTGGTAATCTGAGATATGTGAAATCGGTGAAACTCGAGAGACTCGGGTTCAAATCACCTTGTTGTGCCTCGAGCTATGGGGAGGAGGATAGATTGTAGCTGCCTAGAGGTTTACATGTAGTGACGTGTCAAGCGGGCTACTAGGTTTCTCTAGGTTATATATATATATAAAACGTTTCCATTAAATTTTCAATTATCGATTCTTATTCTATAAAATATTTTTTCGATGCTCTAATATTTCTCTGCAGCAAATCCGTAAATCTCAACCTTTCCTCAAGTAAACGTGTTATAACCTTGCTTCATACATCTGAAATAGAACATAATATAGTGAAAGTTAGACGTATCACTTGGGTCAAAAGTTTATGTTAAACTTTTTTAAAATTTTATATGGATACATAAGATTATACATAATATAATTTTTCTCCTCCATCTACGATTAGCCTACTAGAAACAGAATCAAACCCACCACATCTGTGTGGCAAACCGTAATACAAATACATGATATAATTTCTCTCATTAGGCTACTGTTAGTCTAGCAGCAAGGTAATCGAACCAGGATTTCTGGGTGGCAAAAAAATAATACAAACGAAACAATGAAAATTTCATTTCATATATTTTTAAAATTACGTAATGTTGTAAATAAGTTATGCAAATTGTTGGAGGCATATTCTAAACCAAACAAAAGCAATAAGAATGGATGATATTGCAGGTGTTATAAACATATTATTGAATGATTATTCACAACAAAAACACCAAATAACATTTAAAAATCATCTAAAACTCGATTATAAATTGAGTGGAGAATCATCTAATATGTGGTATTATTGAGCCACCACACCACAACAAAAGAGATAATTTGCGCTAGATTTAACATAAAAAATTAATGCATTTTGTTTTCCAATTGGGTGACAACTTTCATACTAAATATGCCACTATTGTACATTTTTAAAGTGTCCTTTTTTTTGCCATATTTCGCATTCTTTTTTACAACTAATTTTACACTAGGGTTTGCGTTCAGTTTTACGATACATTTTGCTTCTAGTTTTGTGCCATTTTTTGCATCTACTTTTTCATCAGTTTTTCTTCTTGTTTTGTGCCATTATTTGTATCCAATTTTGCACCAAAATTTGCATCGATTTTTACACAATATTTTGCATCTGATTTAGCACCTTTTTGTGCATCCAGTTTGTGCCATTTTTTGCATCTAGTATTACGCTAGTTTTTGCATCTAGTCTTATACTAGTTTTTGCTTCTAATTTTGTACCTACTTTTGTATTTGGGTTTTTACGAATTTTTGTGCCTATTTTTGCATTCAATTATCCATCATATGTTGAATGTGATTTAGCACCAAATTTTGCATGCATTTTCTTCCCATTTTTGCACCATTTTTTTGTGTCTACTTCTGTGTCCAATTCCACACTATTTTTACGTCCATTTTTGCATTCAAATTTTGATCTTTTATGGTGTCTAATATTGCATCCAAATTTGGATCCTTTATTCTACCTCATTTTGTATCCACATTTTCATGTCATTTTGTATCCACATTTGCATCTCATTTTGTGCCTAGGTTTGAATCTGAATTTGCATCTAGTTATGCATAATTTTTGGAATCCAATATGGTGTCCTTGGTTTCACCATTTTTTAGCCCGATTTTGCATCTTATTTTGTGTTGTTTCTTATGTCCTTCTTTTCTTCCTTTTTTGTGCCCAATTTTGCATTACCATTTACACTATTCTTTGCATCCATTTGACATCTAAATCTGTATCATTTTTTGCTTCTTTTTAGTACCCAACTTGGTATCCCCTTTTTCATCCAATTTTACATCTAGTTGTCTCTCATTTTTTGCATCTAGTTTGATGTCCATTTTTGTGTCCTTGTTTGTGCCTAGTTTTGTATCGTTTTGTATGCCCTGTTGTCTTCCCTTATTTGTTTCTAATGATGCAACATTTTTACTTCTTGTTTAAAACCCTTTTTGTGTCTTTGTTTGCATCTTGTTTTAATGCATAGTTTAACATCCAATTCTACTCCTAATTTTGCATCCATGGTTACATCCACATTTGGTTGCTTGTTTAAAGTGCACTTTTCTTTATATTTATGACCCCTTTTTTAGTTCATTTTACTGATTTCAACTACATAGTGAAATATATTATATTTTTTTAAATATCATTAAACAATATATCATAATTCAAATTGATAATATTTTTTTGTAAACAAATTTAAGGGAAATTGAAAACATCCATCCAAAAAATAGTAGTATCATCATATATAATAATTCTCCATAAAAAATTCATTGATAATTTTAAATATAGATATATGAATAGCAAATCAATACCTATAGCGGATACCATTATTCCAAGGAAAATTCACAACATCCATCCAAAAATAGCAATATCATCATACATAGTGATTTTCCATATAAAAAAAAAAAAATTGACAATTTTCAACACATGTATAAAGTTACAAGATAATACTAATAATATCATCATCATCTTTAATCAAATCAACTAAAATTCAAATGTGTGATTACCAGATCAAAATATTTCATGAATATCATTATTGTAAAGTGAATTCACAACATCCATCCAAAAGTTGTAATATCATAACTCATAATAATTCTCCATCCAAATAATGTTGATAATTTTCAATATATACAAAGGCATATAAAATTTAATGTTATAATGTCGCGATAGGTGAGTAGAGCATGTAAACAAGCAAAGGGGTTATGAGCCTTAATCACACTATTATTCAACAAATGAAATCTTGATGTTGGATCAGGTGCACAGCAATATTAAATAAACATAGAATTAACACAGCAGAAGATCAAACACATAGAACACAACTTTTAACGTGGTTCACCCAACCAATATGGGCTACGTCCACCAAACATAGGCATCAGGAATATATTAATCAAATTTTGGAGATTACATCAAGAAATCCTCACACTCTCCCCCAGCTATCCGTATGACAACCTATTTTATAGCAGAGAGAACCTAACTGCTCTC
>APFE031542995.1:23402-49575 GCA_000404065.3 Pinus taeda
TTCAAAAATATAAATAAATTAATAATCAAACTATAAATATCTCATAGTAATATTTTTAATTAAGTTTATAGGTGTTTCTCTGTTATCAATTTCCTATAAACATTTTAAATGTGTTCAATTTCTCATTAAGTTTTAATCAAGATTTCACATCAAAAAATATTTTAAATGTTATTAATTTCTTTAGTCTTTGTAAAAGATGAATTATGCAAGATTAATTTGTATGCTTATTGCTTTTGAAATAACTTTAACTATTAATTTGAGATGTCTATTTTTAGTGATTATTGATTGATTGGGTATTAAGGTATTAATTTAAATGTATTTAACTATGGGAAATTAAGTTGTAGAGTGGATTGATTGTTTTTTTATATTATATTGATTTGAGAAGTACGCTTTTGGTGAATATTGATTGATTGGGTATTAAGGTATTATTTTAAATGTATTTAATTATGGGAAATTAAATTGCATAGTGGATTGTTTGCCTTACATATTGTAGTTTTCTTTCCAATTCTTAGTGTTGCATAAGGTATGCCACAATATTCAGCTCCCTACTGTCACGCCCCCAAGCCTACAGTAGTCTTTCAACCGTACTAGGTGAGGTGCGGCACTACCAACCGTTTTCTTTTCACCAATACTTACGATTGTAGACTACGCCTTAACAGTCCATACTTCGTTTTATTTTCATTACCAAGTATTATTAATGTGCCTTTATACCAATGAACACCCATACACATTCATTATCAACAACATTATACAAGAGAAATGCCCAACAGTATAAAGGGAGGGGCAACTCCCTGCAATATGAGTCTGCCCGATATCAATATATTATACAATCTTCATTTTTATAATGCACAAGTTAAATCTTGGGAAACCTCAAATTTACACTCACCCAATTTTTCACAACATCGGCAAACTCGATTGCCTAGCTCGTCAGCACCTCCGCACGGTCGCCGCACGACTAACCAATCCTTTGTTCACTTCATCGCATGATCGTGTCGTTTGCCCAACTCGGGTGCGCCTCCAAGTCGCCACACATGGGTGCCTCGAACCGAGACACACCTCCGTTCGCAATCTCAACAATCCAACAAGTCTTCGTGCACACTTGCACGATGGGCGGGCGCTCACCCGAGTCGCCAAGAGACCCATGCCAAGCCTTTGCACAAATCATGCACCACACGTTCACCATGCACGCCTCACCCAACCATCGGGCGCACCTTCGCCTGCATCTTCACCCAACACCAAGTGTGACTTCCTTCACCGTGTGCTCACCCAAGAATGGCGCATGAGATGTGCGCCTTCACTTCTTGTAATGCGCACTAGAATCCGCGCACTTCTCTTCCTTGTGCGAAGATGACAAGTGATGATCGAATGTTTCCAAGTGCTCCAACGCACTACAATATATACTCATCGTAAGTGGGGGTGGTGGCTCACCCAGCCGACCACCCAACGCTATGTGCACACCCTCCAAATGCCCGAAACACCGTTGGCTTCCCTTCCCATCATAGGTCGACCACACGTACATGTTCAATGCTCCAAGGTGCATATAACTCCATTGCATTTCCATTATAACGTTGCATACGTCGCATAACCAAGAGACCGTCGCATAACCGCAACTCGCACGCCCAACCGCGCGCTCGCCCATCGTCGCACTTCGGGCGGTCGTGCCAAGGACTGGAGGTCCTTACATCCTCCTCCACCTGAAGTCGTTGTCATCCTCGACAACATATCATCCTGGTAACCATCCACCAAGATCATCCATGATGTCAACTCCTCCACATACTGTAAACATCTCTGCAACATATGCAGAACCACTGTCTCCATCATGTCTCACCTTGGCAACCATCTGTCACCGAGATCACCATACCAAGGTATACATCCATCGGTATGTCATACATCGGAAATCATCTCAATCGATGATCATCAACCACCATGCCACAATCTCCACATGCTGCTCTCCATCGTGGAAGGCTGGTCCCTCCATCTCAAGCTACATGCCCACTACAACATATCGTGTTGACCTCATCATGTGTCATCCTCATGTGAGTTGCTGCCATGATACTCCAACACAATGCTAACACATCTCTGCTCACTGCATGCCCCCATGTCTGAACTAGTCGGGTGATCAGTCCAACTATCACGCTCAAACTATGAGAGTGAACATCCTCATGCCACCATCAGTCGCCTCTCAAAACATCTTGCCACATTCTGAACTTGATCAAGAATCCCTCTCCATAGGCGTAAGCCATGCTCAGGTCCATGAAGTAGTCCCCATCTCATCTGCAACATGTTGTCCATGATGTTTGGTGTCAATGTGCTACATGAAATCAGCCACATCTATCCCAAAATCATCCATATGTGTATCTCCTCAATATGAAGAGACCATCTCATCAAACTCCAACTCTTGGTGTGCCACATTCAGCTCCATGAAGCAACCTCCATCATATCTGCAATGTGTCATCCCTCAAGTCTGTCATAGAAACAAGTATACACCTGTCTCATCTATCCATGTGCTGCCCATGATCATAGATCAATTAGCTCCCATGTGTCAAAAGTGATTGAGTCTCGGCTCAACCCATGCCCAAGTGTCGCCACCAAGGCATCATCATCATCGTAACTCCATCACTCCAAAGTGTCTCATATCGATCCTTCGCATCAAGTCACTCTTTCAAGCCATTCCCATACATGTAATTGAAAGTATGCACCCCATCCTGCATCAAAGTCTCTGACCTCAGTTCCTCAATGCATCAGATCCTCTAAGCCCACCATATATGATGTCCCCAAAAGTCACAACAATCTCATGTCATCATGAGCTCCATAAGTCATCTCCAACCAACATCTCAGCAAGCATACAAGTCTCGGCCCAAAGGGCTCTGCAAGATGCCTCAGCTCTCCATGTAGTAGGAATACTCCATAGTCTACTCACAACTCCATCCAAGTCCATGGCCTTGTCGTACAAAAGTGCACAACCTCTCCATCAGCTCATACACAAAACATCTCCATGTCACACTAGCAAATCCATCTGCACAACATCCCTGCTTGGCACTAATCATTGGATGCCCATAAGTCACATCTCTACAAGTGCTCCCACATAATGTCCATGCATAAGACTATCATGCTCCATGTCTCCAACCTGATTTCCATGACTAAGTTGCCATGTAGTCCAACCAAGTAGACCCATCACAACAATCGGTCATCCTCACCCAAGTCTGCAATCTTCGGTCTAGTGAACTCGGTCACCCAATCATATCATCATCACATGAGTCCCTCCATCATAGCTCCTCCACCAAGGGTTCCACCAAGACTATCTCTTGGTCTCGGCCATGAGAAGTCCACCCAAGCAACTCAAGTGTGTGCCCTCCAATTTTTCCATGAGTCATGCTGGGCACTTAGCCATGTGGCTAAAGCATGACCCATTCCTCCACAACGATCATCAAGTTCCATCCTTGTCACGGGCCTTTGTACCTTCTACCATAATGTCACAAATAACCCCAACAAGTCCTGCAACAATAAAAAATCCTTGCTTCTCCATACAAGGTCTCATCATAGTCATCCATGGTAAGATGCTCCTTAGCATCGACAAACTAGCTTTGCTCTTCCCTGCATACGGTCCATCTACCAAATGCTCAAGTGAAACACAAGTATCAATAGTACTTACATGATCATCATCATCGTGAGGTTCCTCCCTGAGAGTATCCTCATCCATCCATGTCTACAAACTGCACGATCCTGGTCTAACTTGATCGATCTCAAGTTCATCCTCCATCATGGTCATGTCTGCACATCTTCAACTATCACGGCTTCCTCTTCCTTGTCAGTACAATCTGCAACTTCATCTTGCTCCATTGTCCATCCAAGTTGAAGAAGCTCGTCTTCTACATTCTTTTCCAAGACTGCAAGCTTCTCTCGAATCCGGGGATTCTCCTCTTTCATTCGCTTCAACCTGTATAAGGTAAGCAAGAGCTTCCCCTCGAATTCTTCCAAACTTGCCATGCCTTGTCGCACGTCTTCCCCGGTTCGCACTTTGTTTGTTCCACAGACGCCCAAACCATGTATACCTGCCCACACGTAGTCCCACTTGTCAGCCCTTGGCAAACGCCCAAATCGTGTGAAATAGCACGTAGTACCGCCTGCCCAACTCTACGATCTTCGGTTCCAACCTTCACCAGCTTCACCAAGTTCCCTGCAACCATGAACCGACCCTTGTTCCACTTGTATGTGAAACTAGCTTCCTTCACCTACAAGTACCTACTTCCATTGTCACTTCATCACGAGCAACCTTGCTCTGATACCAACTGTCACGCCCCCAAGCCTACAATAGTCTTTCAACTGTACTAGGTGAGGTGCGGCACTACCAACCGTTTTCTTTTCACCAATACTTACGATTGTAGACTACGCTTTAACAATCCATACTTAGTTCTATTTTCATTACCAAGTATTATTAATGTGCCTTTATACCAATGAACACCCATACACATTCATTATCAACAGAATTATACAAGAGAAATGCCCAACAATATAAAGGGAGGGGCAACTCCCTGCAATATGAGTCTGCCTGATATCAATATATTATACAATTTTCATTTTTACAATGCACAAGTTAAATCTTTGGAAACCCCAAATTTACACTCAGCCAATTTTTCACAACATCGGCAAACTCGATTGCCTAGCTTGTCAGCACCTCCGCACGGTCGCCGCATGACTAATCAATCCTTCGTTCACCTCGTCGCACGATCGTGTCATTTGCTCAACTCGGGCGCGCCTCCAAGTCGCCACACATGGGCGCCTCCAATCGAGACACACCTCCGTCCGCAATCTCAACACTCCAACAAGTCTTCGTGCACACTTGCACGATGGGCAGGTGCTCACCCGAGTCGCCAAGACACCCACGCCAAGCCTTTGCACAAATCGGCCGCCACACGTTCACCGTGCACGCCTCACCCAACCACTGGGTGCACCTTCGCCGGCACCTTCTCCCAACACCAAGTGTGACTTCCTTCACCGTGCGCTGACCCAAGAACTGTGCATGAGATGTGCGCCTTCACTTCTTGTACTGCGCACTAGAATCTCCGCACTTCTCTTCCTTGTGCGAAGATGACAAGTGATGATCGAATGTTTCCAAGTGCTCCAACGCACTACAATATATACTCATCGTAAGTGGGGGTGGTGGCTCGCCCAGCCGACCACCCAACGCTATGTGCACACCCTCCAAATGTCCAAAACACTGTCAGCATCCCTTCCCATCGTAGGTTGGCCACACATACATGTTCAACGCTCCAAGGTGCATATAACTCCATCGCATTTCCATTATAACGCTGCATATGTCGCATAACCAAGAGACCGTCGCATAACCGCAGCTCACACGCCCAACCGCGCGCTCACCCACGGTCGCACTTTGGGCGGTCGTGCTAAGGACCGCAGGTCCTTACACCTACCCTCCTATGGTGCATCATGTTTTTCCTCCACGTCCACTGGGAACTATGGGTGTGATGCCCCTTCTTTGACCTACAATTCCAAGAGTTCGTGCACTTCCCCTGGTTCTGAAGTTTCCTCTAGCCACTGGTTCATATCATGCTCCAAAGGGTGTCATGTCAGTTGTATCTCCCACTGAGAAACCACAAACAACAATTTATGTTCAAAATATATTACTGACAGTGGATAATGAATTTTTACTCCCTCCATGAGGTGGGTTATGTTGATTTTATCTTTGGGAAATTTTCATTTGGTCTTTAAATTTACATTATTTGACACTATAATGTAGTGGTAACTATTTATTTATTGTTATTTTATGTCACACATTTGTGGACAAATCAAGAGTTGGAAGTAAGCACATGATCCAACAAATGACACCCCAAAAGTATTTGGGTTTTTCCAATTGGAGTCTGTAGAAATAATGTTATGTGTCTTATGCCTTGTGAACAATTTTAGTTTGGAGGGCCAAGAATTAGTGGTATGATTATTTTTTTTATTTTTTATTTTTGTTATGAAATACACTAAGTATCTACAACATGTTTTGATTTTTTGTCTTTTAACAACTTGCAATGCTCACAAATTTAATTTGGAGGGCCAAGAATTATTGGTATGAATTCTATTTTTTTTTTAATGAAATATGCTAAGCATCTACAACATGTTTTGAATTTTTTACCTTTAACAACTTGCAATGTTTTTGGAACCTGTCTTATACACAGTTGAAATGGTAATAACAATTGAAGTCCTCTCTTGATTGTTCTCTATTTTTAGTATTTGTATTTTTGGTAACCACGAAGTGCTACTCACCAGCTTCCTTGAATTCATGTACTATATCTCGCTAATTTTAATTTACAGTGTCAGAATCTTGTAGTCACTTCGATGAGATTTTCCTTTTATTTAAACAAATCTAGATTTGGATTACATCTAACTTGTCTTGGAAAGTTGTTCACTTTATAGATCTATATAAAAATTATTTACTATTTGTACTTGAGTGTGGTCATTGTTGCAATGTTGTTAAGTGCACATTTGCATGCATCGTGAACTGTAGTTATCACCATGGGCTTGCAGTTCCCATTAGTCCATTGCACCTTTGTTTTGAATTGGAACGGAGGTAAATTTATTTTCAATTTATCTTCATTTAATTGGAAAAGTTATCTATTATAGTTTTCTAGATAGTGAAAGATGATGCAAGTGTTATGGAGATTGGTTACATGTGAGTTAGGAGAAATTGAACTTGCACTCTATTACAGTAACCTGAATAAAAGTGAAAACAACAGGAAAGAAGAAATAGATCCACCAGAAGGATGGTACGAGTTCAAGCTCGAGTTATTTTTCAATGATATGAGTAGACTTCAAGCATTATCTTCAATGGGTGAATATTAGCCACACAAAAAAAAAAACTAACTTCTCCTATTTTTCTCTCAACCTGAAGATTATTGCCTAAAAGGGTCATACCTCTTAGAACTAGTAGGCATGGGCCATAACTCACTTGCCTAATACTCATAGCTTGGGCATGTCTTGTCATTTGTAGAAGGAACATTGATTGGTGTCTTAACACATAGTTAAATGCAAAATGCAAACAATCACATCATACTTATCCAATACTCATCGTGGACATGAGTTATCATTTCAACAAGCATCATTGTCCACAACAACGCATGGTTGTTGAAGAAAACAATAGTTTAATTATTCTAAGTTTTTGAGTTTTTAGGGCATAATTTTTGAAAAAAAATATTGAAATTTGTAGGTATGTGTTCAAAAAATTTAGGTGTTCAAAAAATTTAAAAATGCATTTTAAACAAACAAAAATTACAATTTTGCTCCACAAGATTGAGGGCAGATATTGAAGTCCCTTGATATGGTAGTCACCCAGACCACAATCTTTGAAGTCCCCTTGATATGGTAGTCACGCAGACCACAATCTTGGTGTTGGGCAAGAAGACAACACCGCGGTGTAGATTCAATTTTTTGTTTAGCTCTTTGAAGTTGTCCTCGAAGTTGTATGACATAGTCATGCCGACCACAATCTTAGTTCCGGGCAAGAAGACAACACCGTGCTACAGATTCAGTTTTTTGTTTAGCTCTTTGAAGTTGTCCTCTGAGTTGTATGGCATAGTCAAGCCGACTATAATCTTGGTGCCGGGCAAGAAGACACCACCGTCATGTAGATTCAATTTTTTGTTTAGCTCTTTGAAGTTGTCCTCTGTTGTGTTGACCCAGGTAAAATCAAGAGTGCGAAAATTAATCCATTTTGTCTTCACAACTTTCCTCATTTTCCCAAATCTTGTATTCGTTCCTTGTATCTTCTGCTAATATTATACTTTTTCAATATTTAAACGCTAAAGGATGATTGTGGAGTTTTATTGAATATTAATTTTCCTAAATTAAAAAAAAAAAAGTGTTTAACTAATTTATGGATGTTATTTTAATAATTGAAAACCAAAAAAACTTGATTTTTACTGAATATTGTATTCCTTTAGGAAAAGAATTCGTAATTTTATTGAATATTGATTAAAAAAAAAAAAATGAAACTCATGGATGATACTTTACCCCCAAATTTAGAAGTATTCTTTTTAAATGTTATAATAATAAAAAGTGCGGCTAAAAGTCTATATTTTAACATGAACCATGTGGTGGTGATGTAATGCTCTTCTTTTTAACCTTTGTTTTTTTTATGTTGTTCATGGAGATCCAACGGAGATTAGAAAAATAACTTGTTTGCTGGTTGCATATTTATGAAAATGTATGATGCAACAAGAAACCTGAAGCGAGAAATTCGGCATCCACATTGTAGCAAGGCGAATATTGTGGTATATATATGTATGGTGTCGAGAAATTCGGGATCCACATTGTGACCAGGCGAATGTTGTGGTATATATATGTATGGTGTGTGTTAAAATCTATCTGCGTGGTATAAGTATGAAAAGCATGACCAAAAGAAAAGTCTATGAGCCAATTGTTGCCTGAGGAGGCCAGCATCCAAAGTCACAATGATGTATATATGTTCCGGTTTTGGATAAAATCTAAAAGATACGATAGTTTGTTGGAATTAATGTACTCGGTGGAATTTAAATGCTTTCCAAAGACTCAATGTTTCATTTAAAAGACTATACACTAATTTCCAAAGACTCAATGTTTGTTTTAAAAGACTATACACTGATGGCATTGGTGTGTGAGATAGCTAATGCAGTATATTATAACTAATGCCAGAGGTGAATTGTTTGGGTGGGTAGAATTTATCTAGCTGTCAACTAAAAACGATGAGAACTAACAAGATATAGCAGTTCAATTCTTCCACAACACTGGGAGCTACAATCCCAGATTTCTAGGAAGAATGTGATGTTCTTAGATGATGATAATTGAAGTATTTTAAATTTGTTTGTGATCATGTATTACCATTAAACAGAACTCGAGCGCCAGTCAGCTGTCCATCGCTACCGCTGGACTGCAGCAGCTCCATGCTGCACGACACAAATTCCATCGTCAAACCGTTGAAGACGCTTCCATTGACGCACCGCGAATATGTATCATAGAAAAATCGTCGAACAGTGCAGAGCTCGGTGACTTTGTGCTTTCTCGTCATTCTCGACTATCTAGGCTGTAATGCTCGCAATTTCATTTAAACTATTATTTTGAGCGATTCCCTAATCATTTCTTAAATTTTAAATGTCTTAAATTTGGTAATGAATTCTTAGAATTTAAAGTTGGAATGAATTGTAACTTGAATATTATAATTTATACCGTTCGATTGATTTTATGTGTTTCGAAACACCGTTTTTTAAAGGGTGAGTTTATTTACTTTTAAATATAATTTTTTTCATATTTTTATATCTCAACTAATTAATATTTAATGATAATATTTTTAATTATAATTAATAAATCTTAAATATTACATTTAATTGAATATATTTTAATTATATAATAATATGTTGATATATTATAATGATTTATTTTAATATATAATATATAGATATAATAATATATTTTTTAATTAAAATAAATTTCAAATAAATTATCATAGTTTTCACAATTTTCTTATTTTTTAACGATTTCCAAATAAAATATTGAATTTTCATAAATTTTAAAACACTAATCACTCTATAAGAAACCATTTGCCAGTCAAATTCCATTCCTAATTTTAACAACTCCATTACAGGTTTTGACTTCATTACCTATTTTAATTGTGAACAAAGAAAAATGACAATTTGGTCGGATTTTTAATCATATCTGACCTGATGGTCAAAAGTCAAATCTCCCCGTGACGGCAATTTGCTCGTCAAATTGGATCGCCTCAAATTCTGTCTCCATTACTTATTTTAATTGGGAGTTGTTTATAATGCGATTTTTTGAAATTCCCGTGATGGAATCCAGGGGTAAAAATTGAGGTTAAATCTTGATTTGTTGCAGTTAAAATGGTTTTTTAATTGCATATTTGGATTCAGCACCCTGAAAAACTTCTGGGATGCTTTGATTGTGCAGAAACTAGCTATCAAACTTGCGATTCCAATAAATTGCTGTCAGATTTTGACCAGAAAAATCCACTGGAAAAGCTTTCAAAAAATCGCATTATAGACAACTGATTTTAGCTTTTAATTGTGAAAAAAAAAGGACAATTTAGTTGGATTTTTAATCATATCTGACCTAATGGTCAAAAGTCAAATCTCCCCGTGACTGCAATTTGCTCGTCAAATTGGATCGCCCCAAATACTGTCCCCGCAGAACAATCGTGGATTTATTTAATGGCTTGATAAATGTGTACTTCAACTTTTATGCTTTTTGCACTCGTCAGCTTTCGGTGGCTTTAAATTGTTTGTTTATACTATATAGCGACTTCTTAGGTGACACCGTTGTCAACTTTGTGCTTTCTCCTCATTCTCTACTATCGGCAGCAAAGCTCGCAATTTGAGCGAATACCTAATCGCTTATTAAATGTTAAACGTTTTAAATTTGGTATTGTTTATTAAATTTTAAAAGTAACTAATTTTTAAAATTTTAAGTTTGAATGAATTTATATATATGTGAAGTTTTATTAAATTAAAGATAGTTTATGGGATAAATTGTTTTTTATCTGCTTGATGTATTTAGCATTTTTTCCTGTAAAGTTTGAAAATAAATATTTTTAATTTTTTGACAAATTTCTAATTAAATAAATAATCGCAAGAGTGGCCAGCCCTGTTGTTTTTAAAGGCTTCACTTTTACAATAAAATATTTTTCTGTTTCCACTTTTCATAAGGAACAAAAAAAATGCATAGTCTTTCTTTCCACCCTTCTTTTAGCTTTTTGGAACGGTTTGATATTGCTGTTACTGTTTTAATCTCTTTACCTGTTACCATTTTTAAGAGGCTTTGACATCTGTCCAACTCCACTTGCGTGACATCTGTCATAGGTGTTTTCCACTCACTCGAAAGTTTTAAGAGGCTTTGACATCTGTCCAACTCCACTTGCGTGACATCTGTCATAGGTGTTTTCCACTCACTCGAAAGTTTTAAGAGGCTTTGACATCTGTCCAACTTCACTTGCGTGACATCTGTCGTAGGTGTTTTCCACTCACTCCACTTTCGGAATCATGTTAAACGCGGTTTTTAAAAGAAGTAAGGGCACGTTGAGGGCAAGATTCATGTTTTGATTACAGTGGTGGCCATGACGGTGGGCTCTTTGAGTTTCGTGGCCCTGTTTAGCATGCCGATGGGGCTAGAGAGGGATGGGCCACGCCGGCGCAGAAGCGGCCTTGGAGAGCTTTTAGTTTCGTGAAGGCCTGGAATTTACGTCTTACCGGACGTATTTGGCGTCGCAGAACGTATTTGACTGCCATGAGAAATTTTCTCCCCTCAAGTTTGAGGTTTGTTAGAAATAGATAACCTGTCAAAATGACGTCGCTTTTCAAAGACGTATTTGGCGTCGCAGAACGTATTTGATTGCCATTAGAAATTTTCTCCCCTCAAGTTTGAGGTTTGTTAGAAATAGATAACCTGTCAAAATGACGTCGTTTTTCAAATTCAACCTGTCAAAATCTATAATACCTGTCTTAACCTACAAGCACCTCTAAATTCCCATTTCCAGGATCACTAATAACCAGTTTCATAATACGACACGGAATGTTTGAAGAGATTTGATTCCTAATAAAGTCTCCAGGATCCCACGTCTAAATTTCCCATTCCCAAGATCCCTAATCACGGTAATAAATTTCCCATTCCCAAGATCCCTAATCACGGTAATATCACAGGGAAAGTATATGAGAAGGGCGACATTTGATTGCTAATAAAAGTGCAGTTATAGTATGCCGCGCATTTAAGGAATTTCTGTGCTCTTATCACAGGGAAAGTATATGAGAAGGGCGAGATTTGATTGCTAATAAAAGTGCAGTTATAGCATGCCGCGCATTTAAGGAATTTCTGTGCTCTCAACCGAGAGATTAGCATAGCATAATTAGCATTTATCCCCAAAGAAAATTATTGTTGCATTGCATTAAATTATGTTAAAACCTACAAGGCCAGCAGGCGCGCAAAGGAAAGGTGTTCGTGGCGGTGCTCCAAATTGTTTTATATATAAAAACTCGTAAGAGTTTGTAGAGGAAGTGTACAGAGTGTGGGCAGAGTGAGGCCCCATTCATGCAGGTAGACCGAGAATATTGAAAAAAGAAGGCCTTAAAGATTTATCAGTTTTCTCTGGGAAGGAACAGGCACCTGGGACGCGGGACCACGAGTAGAAGAGCATGGAGACATCATGCCTTTAAGACGCTATGTCGAGATTGGGCGTGTAGCCCTTGTTAACTATAGGCTTGACCATGTGAAGCTTGTTGTAATGGTTGACGTTGTGGACAAGACGCTGACATTGGTTGATGGTGGGATCTCAAATGAACCTTAAAAGGCTTTCATTAACATATATTAATATTGACATTGGTTGATGGTGGGATCTCAAATGAACCTTAAAAGGCTTTCATTAACATATATTAATATTGACATTTCTAGAGTACCAAAGATAAATTTTGATTAAGGTTGTGGAGTCTGCAGAAGTTCAAAAGCGATTGGGAGAATATTTCATGAGATCAAAAATTAATCGTCCAAGGGCGAAGCGCTGAATTGGACTACTTAGAGACCCGGATTATTGAAGAAGCCAATAATTTCTTAAGAGAGTAAAGATTGTGATGGGTGAATTTCATCCATGCAGATGGCTCACTGGTAGGCATATTCATTCATTCGGTGTATCCTTCATCTGAGGCTTTTGCTATACTGCATATTTCATGCCATTGATGTATACCATTTTCATACCATAGCGCGTGTTTCTTAACGGAATCTTATTATCATCAAGGTTTTGTTGTTGTTCACTATTGCATATAATCCAATGGCGGGATTTATTTCTCCTGTAATGGAAAAGGCTGTTTCCGTTGGGTTTGGATCAGCCTCCACTATTGAAGTACTCAAGGAATCGATGTTTCCAATTTCACAACGATTCTCGCCCGTACAACTACTTTCTTATTTTTTTCTCCGTTATAATTTCTTATTTTATTGGTCGGTGATTGTTACTTTCAGTTATCATCGTACTTCTGGTTTGTATGAATAGCTGGTTTGTTGTGGAGTGTTTGGTGTGTATAAATACTTTGCTTGTTGTGGTGTTCTTTCTAGCTGTCAATTTTTTGGTCTGGTTCTGTTCCTTTGCTTTGTTTATGAATACTGTGGGGTCTTGTTTGATTTACATTGTAATATTATTTTTGGTCTAAATACAGTGAAATGGGGAATATAATAATTTGTTATTATTAAACGAGTAAAATGTGTTTATAATCCCGCAGTAATAGGGAAACTATCCCCAAGCTGTATAGTTTGCGAAAGTGATTGGAATATCTATCCGTGTGTTTACTAGCGAATTACAAAGTAATATAAGTGTTAATTTTTGAAATTTTAGATACGATTTGAAATTATGAAATTTTAGTAATTGTATTTTTATTTTTAAGAGTTTTTCAGGTCAGTAATACTAACCTATAGAAACAAATTTAATAATTAAATCACTGTTTTCATAACCTCTATAAAATTACAGAACATATTTACGTGTTTATCTTGCATGCAAATTTAATATTGAAACATATATTAAATATAAACCAAATTTCCAGTGTTTAGAGTAAGCTCCTGTCTAGTAATAGAGTAAACTCCTGTCTAGCAATGGTGTAACATAGTTCAAGTCAAACATAAAAAGTATGTGAAATTATAACCCGACATTTGAGCACTAATTTTAAACAAGAGAGGCTGCATGGCAGCTAGTCCCTGCCTAGCCTCCCCAGCCACCAGCAGCCTCCCCTGTGCCTGTGCATTGGTTTTTATTCAAGTTTGAGGGGCGTCAGAAATCGGTCACGATGTCCGTAGCAGGGGGAGCAAGGTGACGCAGTTTCTTCTATTGATTATGCAAGTCATTAAGAGAGCCAGCATCTGAGCTAGTTCCACCGTAGTTGTATAGCTTCCAGCCGGAGATCCAGCAGCACCAGTTTCAAAGCCAGTCGATGACCGACCGAGTCTTACCATCAGGATAAGAGGCAGAGCACGCCGCATGGGTGGTATCAAAGCCATAAACATGGGCAAAGGTTTCTTTTTCGTCAGTAGAATGATTCCCTTCGTTCGGTTCCATTTCCGGATTCAGAGCCAGGTGATTCAAAGGCAGAAGCGAGAGCAGGGACAAACATCGTAGCAGATCCAGATCCAGTTCACCAAGTTTGAGTTGGATCATCTCTAGTCTGATAGGTGAATCCATATCCACAACCTATAGAGACAGAGCTCATTGCATATAGAGTAGTGTAATAACCCGCAGCGAAGACAGCAGGAGAATAAACAGTACCGTATTGAGTGGAACCAGCTTACCCGGCAGCACCTATAGAAGCGTCTAAGTCCGTTTGAGGAAAGTCATAGCTAGTTTCAGAACCTCCAGTCACAGAGCTTATTCATGTTCTAGATGCAAATTCAGTTAATTCTCGCTTTGTATCGACTGGAGTGCCATGCTAAAATTTATTTTATTTATAATAATTTTCAAGGAATAGGATTTAACTAGCTGTCGGCACATAGCTTTGGCCGTTACCAGAGCAAAAAAATATTTATTCCTAGTGCATGAGTACTAAACAGATTTTAAGCGTGAAAATAAAACACAGATAAAGACCGTGGGAGGGAATTTTCCTAAAATCTAAGAGTTCTGTCAAATGTACGGTATTAATTTAAAAAGGTGCGGGCCCACTGCCTCCCAACAATTGGTGGTATGCATTGCTAATTTATAGCTTACTGCAAGAGAGTTGTAAAAGTTCACTATCGACGTGCGATGGAGCATGAGCACTTGCCAATACTCTTGGATGCACATTACAGATACGGGGGGAGCACTACGACGACGAATGTTCTGCATGCAAGGTTGTGGTTTAAAGTTTTTTTTTACAAACCCGGTAGACTTTGCCAAGCAATGGGGTCGGTGTTAATGAGTGGGACAAACACGACGTAATGTCGGTGCAACCGATCGTGGTCGGTGAGTCGTTCCAACGTTTGCTGGTAGATTTTATTAATCTCATCAACCAATCGATATAGTTTTCAATGATGCAACGTATTATCAGACCTGCAGATTACCTGACACGCTGGGCCAAGGCTACGCCTACAAATAATGTCTGACAAAAACTATGGCCAAGTTTATTTTTGAGAATATAATTACCAGATTCATAAGAAAACATACTACCACCCACAAGTAGATGGAATGGTAGAACCATTCAAGAAAGACAAATTTAAGGATGGATGAGAGTGTGCTCTATTCATCAAGATGAGGAGAGGGTGTTATTTAATGGCCATTCTTTTGTAAATTGCATATTATGAAATATGAGACATAAGCACCAAGGTGATTAAAATGATTACGATGAGATGATCTTCGTAGATAACATGTAACATATACCAATTGATCTATGGCAAGGAAGCGTGATGTCCCTTGAGTAGTCGATACCAAGCT
This sequence comes from Pinus taeda, assembly GCA_000404065.3. NCBI lineage: Eukaryota > Viridiplantae > Streptophyta > Pinopsida > Pinales > Pinaceae > Pinus > Pinus taeda. Next base: position 38,824 of record APFE031542995.1, read on the forward strand.
CACTACCTTTTAAAAAGTGGCTAAATAGAAAACTTCAGGATACCATCAAATTGTCCAAAAACAATGTCACAAAATCCAAGCATGACCGACATATCCGACCGAAGCCGTTTGTAAATGGAGATTTAGCTTTAATGTATGTGTATATGCGGAGTGCATCAAATTTTACAACAAAAATATCAAATGAATATTGAATCTATATAATGGATTAAAATATATTCACCGTCCGATCATCTTTTAAACCGCCGGCATGTGCATCGTAGTCCATGACATTGAATATCGGTGAAGCGCTGGAATCACTTTTGCTCAGCACCTTTCTATGAGTAGCCCAACTTGAATCCACCATTAACAGCGCCATAATAACAACCGAGTCGAATGAGAAAAGTATTGCTCAACAGACAGGAGACAGATTTGAATTAAAGTTTATTGTATGAACACTTTATCTTTACAAGCCAGCATAGTTATATTATTCTTGTGCATAATGCATATGTGATTCAATTAGCAGTTAGGTTCTGAGTTGAGTTTTCTTATAGCATGTGCAACCACCAGGAGGGCCCCCTTTGCCACGATGTGAGCCGTTTTTTCATAAATTGGTCATAGTGTGTTTTACTTTGTTTTTCATAACTTAGTTTCAAGCTTCTAGACGGTGAAACAAACCAGCACCTGCATGTATTACACGTGCCCGTCCACCTTGAAGAGCGCTATAGCCCGCCGAAGGTATCGAACTCTCTATTTCGCAACCTGGACTGCTCCAGTATTTCAACTCCGTCGCGCCCAGGTTTTCCTCTCCTCTTCTGCTTCTGTTCCCGGTGGAGGATCCAGCAGGAGGCCATCAAGATGGGATCAGACACATTTGCTTCTCTGTTGGTCTACGATATAAGTAGGTGCCAGACTTTCCAAAACATTTGTCGCTGGCTAGCAGAACTCCACAGTAAGTATCTAATAGCTACCAGTACACGGGTTCAATGCTTGTCGTAACTACCAAATTTAGTCTTGCTGGGGTAGAATTTTGTTAACAATTCATATGCAAATTCCTTTTCCTCACCGGCTTCTAAAATTTTGGCAGAACTCCAGGCAATCTGGTAGAATTTAATTTCTCTGTTGTGTAGGGTAAAAGGCTACCGTTTTTTCTGTATGACAGCTTACATTTCCTAGTTTTTAGTGGAATTTCATTGATGGGATCTTTTCTATATGCTTGCTTGAGGCCGAAAGTTACAGAGTTTTGGCAGATGCTGTGTTCGAGTCGCGGGAAGAACAGTTCGAGTCGGGGGAAGAACAGGTGGAGGTTCAATGCTTGTCGTAACTACCAAATTTAGTCTTGCTGGGGTAGAATTTTGTTAACAATTCATATGCAAATTCCTTTTCCTCACCGGCTTCTAAAATTTTGGCAGAACTCCAGGCAATCTGGTAGAATTTAATTTCTCTGTTGTGTAGGGTAAAAGGCTACCGTTTTTTCTGTATGACAGCTTACATTTCCTAGTTTTTAGTGGAATTTCATTGATGGGATCTTTTCTATATGCTTGCTTGAGGCCGAAAGTTACAGAGTTTTGGCAGATGTTGTGTTCGAGTCGCGGGAAGAACAGTTCGAGTCGCGGGAAGAACAAGTGGAGGTAGAAGTATGTGCTATGTCTTTATGTATATACAGATAGTTTCTTTATTTGCATGTAAGTAATTGGGCTTTTTGTTTCAGCACAAGAGAAGAGAAGGAAAGAGGCGGGGAAGAGAAGGAAAGAGGCGGGGTAAACGGACAGTTGAAGAATTTGATGATGATTACGGTGATACTGAGAGTGAGTATGAATGTGAAAATGAATTTGTGGCTCCCTTGACTCGAGCTCGCAGTGCTTTGGTTAATAAACCCAAAAATGAGGAAATCGTAGACGTAGAAGAGGGTTTCCATGGTGGAAATGGTGTGTCCATTGAGGAGGAAGCAGCAGAGGCTCCCTCTTCCCCTCCCCATAGAAGTTCGAGGCACAGAATTGGCTCTTTCGCTTCTTCTGTCTCTGCCTCTACCTCTGCCAGCGGCCAACGAGTTAGTGCACGGCTTCAAAATGAAAATGAGATTGAAGGGAGAGGGAAGTGAATTGCCTGCGAAAATGAGATTGAGATCGAAGGGAGAGGGAAGAGAATTACTTGCGAAAATGAGATTACAGGTAGAGGGAAGAGAGTAGCCTGCGAGCCACCACCTTTCTTTCCTTCATTGGTCACAGGGCGGAGGAACTCTCGGCAGCGACAACACGAGAATCATTAGCGGCCACAGGAGAAACAACAGGTGCAGCAGTAAAATGAGCAGCACTGATCCCTGCAAAAGGAAAGACGAGCCGTTCACCAGGTAAGTTTCATAAGTCTAAATCCTAATAAGTTTCATAAGTCTAAATCCTATTTCTTGCTTGTGATATTTGAATTTAAGCCGGGCGTCACCTAATTTTGAAAGATGAACGTTAAATGTGTTGAATTATATTAAAAAATTATGGTTGATTTTAAAATCTAATTTATCTCACAGAATATAAAACATCATTTCAAATAGAGATATCAAAATAAATGCATAGGAAAATATTACCTGACGAAGATTTTGATGATGTCACAAATGAATTGAACTCAAATTTCCAGTACCTCTCCATTTTTATGGACTCCGACCTATTATAGGTTCTTTTCTATCCCTGCAAATGATCTTGCTATGATATCAAGAAGATAAAAATTGAAAAACAAAATAGGGTGCACCCAAAAAAGAAAACACAGAAATATACAATCTAATAATGATTGAACAGATAAAACGGAAACGGAGCAATACAAACACAGAAATATACAAGCTAATCATGGTTGAATAGGCTAAGATGAAACCATCGAACCTCGGATACCTTCCTTTTTGCATAGAGTCAATAGGCACCTCGGAATGAGTCAGAAAAATAAGTTTGGCAGAGTACCTAGGATACCTTGTCTCCAGCAGAACCTGCGATTCATAGAAAGAATAGGACTTCTGCCACAGATAAATGTAGCATAAAGTTTTATGTCCCATATTCAGATGTGCAATTAGATGAACAAAGCTCTGACAACTGTAATTTGTGCAGGTACCTCATCAGAGAATGAGGAGAGGAGCCGGCGGGAATCAAAGGCCAGATGGAATCCGAAACCAGTACAGATCCAGATCTTGCAGTTGGTATTTAACTCGGGTGACAAACCGTACCAGATATGAAATAGAGAGAATCAGAGCTCAGCTGCAAGGGTTCGGCGGCAACACCATCTTCACTATGGAGAGACCTCTAAATCTGGCTCAGAAAAGAAGCAGAGCAGTGAAAGGATGGAAAGTATGAATTTCGCATTCAGGCCAGAGCACAAAGATGGAGCGATTTAAATGCTTGAGCGGAATGAAGAGAGGACAGGAGATTGACACCTACACCACATATCTGTTGAATGGCAACATATAAGGGATAACATCTGTCCCCAACGTAACTTGGGCGATCCTTAATGTTACCCAATTAAGCCAATTAACATTAAATGTTAACGAACTAATGCTATCGTAAAGATAGCATTACTTCACTGACGTGAACTTGTACCAATTAGCGAAATGATTTCTGAAAATTTGCCTAAGTTTTGAGATCGTATACCTCGTAATGAGGCCAAATAAGACGATCTTTCCTGCCATTGGATGCGTGTATCGGCAAATATAAAATTTAATAAAATTCGCTGGCAAACTTTGGTTTAAACTGAAATATATTTATGGATTTCTGTGTCGAACTAATGCTATCGGTTAAAACCGATTACTATAGTCCCTGCCAGCCCGAAGGGCAGGGACTAAAAATAAACATGGACTTAGGTAAGTCGAAGGCGCCCAAATTTTTTCCATAGGGGAAAATTTGTTTTCCTTTTCTGCACCTACTTCCGGTTAAAATCGAAGCACCAAAACACTAGGTTAGAAATATTTTTTTCCCATAAAACTCTACTTCGGTTGGAATACCATATATTGTAAATGGTGTTAAATTTCTCCATGTTTTAACATTTTTTAAAGGACTTCAAAATTATAGTTATAAATCACTCTAAACACGTGATTGTTGATTTCAGCGCATCTTATGACTATCGACATAAAAGTGAATTTCTAAAAAGCTCCATTTAGGGAATAAAATAAGTTGGAGATAAACTTTTTTTTCATGCTTCTCTATCAAAACTAACTGATGGGACTTTAGTTATTAAATCATTATGTACATAAAATCAATAATTACTATTTACATAAAATATATTGATGTCACTGATATTTAGTGTGATGTGATTTGATATAAAATGGTTAATAATTTTTTTTAGTGTGATGTGATTGAATACAAAACAATTAATATTATTTTTATTATTATTATGATTTTTTAGTAGGTTAATTTAGTAGTAGTTTAATAGTTTTCCTATTTTTATGATTATCTTTTTAAGTAAATTTTAGTTTAAATTAGATAGAAATATCTAGAAATTGTAATACAATTTCAACTGTAAAATCTATACAGTTTTAATTGTAAAGTCTAAAAAATATTGAGTGCAGTGAGATGTTTTAGAAAATGTCCTGAATAGTATTTAAATTAGAAGGGTTGGTTTTAATTTTATTTGGAAGGGCATATATTCATTAGAGTAGTTTTTAAGTGAGAATTTTTGGAGTTTTTGGCAGATTTCTAACCGAAATCCTGTGAAAAAAATTGTTGTCAAATCTTGATTAGTGTTGCTTAAATTGGCTTTTTGACTTATATGGATTCAACACACCTAAATTTTTTTAGGTCATTTCAATTGTGAAGAGTTTACGGTTAAACATGTGATTTCAATGAATTCCTATTGGATTATAGACAAATTAATATATTTATCCAACCATGAATGGTTATAAAAAGATGAACTTCTATTAAATGAATTCTTCATTAAAAAAAATGTCAAAATGAAAATGAGAAGGGGAGTTTGCTTCACACTCACAAATTTGGATAAAACTTACCTTAACTAATTATAAAAAAATGATTTTTTATTAAAAAGTACATGTTAAATAAACTAATCATTAAAAAATGCCAAAATGAAAATATGAAAAAAAGAGCTTTTATTAAAAAGTATGTTAAATAAATTATTTATTAAAAGATGCAAAAATGAAAATGATGAGAGGAAGTTGACACTCATAAATTTGAAGAAAACATAAAATGAAGGGCGTGGAAAATACAAAAAGGTCATCAATTTTTCATTTGACAAGCAGAGCGGATTTGAAATTCCAGGGCTAGTTTCGTGTTTTCGTGGCCATGGATGCGTGTCATTCTTTTCTGGTATGGGCGACATTGCATTATTGTTGCTAGCGAGCAGATCAGAAGATCTGGTGATGGTTGTGGTGTGTAGAAGAATGACGTATATAGCCACAGCATGTCAGGCCCTCACATTCGTTGTTGTAGCTCTCACGTTCACCACACATCATCCATAAAACGGTACAGATTCTCTTATGCCCATTAATGGTGTATTTCCCAGTGGAAAATATGTAATATTTCTTTTGAAAGATATGAAATCTTTTGATGGCCAACTCTTTTAACTTTGAATTCTAATTTTATTTCTCCCTTCTAGTCTTTCATTTTTATTTTTTTGGCTGAAGCAAGAGACATTCCTTCTATATCATTAAGCCAAAAATATTTTACATAGTTTACAATCGTCCACGATGCGCTATGGACTTAGAACAAGAGTGCTAACCACCTAAGGCGTATTCCCCCAACCCAATACAAATAACCTTCAAGACCTTTGAAATACAAACCATATTTGTGTTGAAAGAATGGTTGAACTTATGAAAATCCATGTGATTACCCACGCCATCGCTCACCAAACCTGCCTGTTTAATCGTGACTATCCAATCCACTTTCTTAATTTGATGGCGGAGGAGAATATCACTTCGAGAAGGCGCATGGATCTTAGCCCCCCGACCACACCAAACTGTATGATCATTCCTGATCATTGATCCATACCTCGAAATCCAACGGATGATATAGATATTGCGCTGCTCCAGGGTACCGAACTTTAGTGTGCGATGAGGGTGGTTTACAATCCTGGCCCCCCGCCATGTGTCAAACACTGTATGGGATCTCTCCCAAATCGCAAAAACCACTTCCTACTTGAGAGGGGAGTGATCAATCAAATACCACTCAGTGAGCAGTTTTGTCTCCAGAAGAGGGGAATAAGGTGTAATATAGCTACCGGAAAAGACCAGATTCCCATCCTTTGTCTTCTTGCCCGTATTCCTGAACCCAAAACCAAAATTAGTGTTGATTCTTCCCTCTGAGTGGCCACCCACTGAACTGAGAAACCCATCCACCAAACACCAGAGAATTCTGAAGTTGAAATTACCCGTGTTGCTGAGGCCAACCAAGGTCTACCTCTCACCAAAGACCTGTCCGACCAAAATTAGTGAAACATATATAGAACAAATCATAGAGACCTTGCTACTACAGCTTTGTTTCAATACACTTCTCTATCCTCTTCTGCTTGGATGTGATAGAGTATTTTAAGACTGCCCTGAGGCACTACTTGCCACCCCATTGAAACTCTGCGTTCATTACAGTTCACACCTTGGTTTGCCAGTATATCCGCCAGTTTGTTGGCCTTTCTACGTATGTGGTTGAATCATACCATATGTAGTCCCTGAAGGTGACCCTGAATTCTTTGGAATACCTGTATTAATCTCCAGTGATTTGAGACTTTCTCCGGCTCTGTTCCACAATTGATTCTCTTGATTGAATTAATGACTAACTCAGAGTCAGCTTCTATAATCACATTTAGGTAGTTGTCCTACATTAGAAAATCTAAACATTGCTCCAGAGCCATTAATTCTGCCATGTTGTTGGTGGCTTTTCCTAAATGACAATGGAAGAGGAAGAGAATGCTCCCATCTTCATCTCGCAAAAACCCTCCACAACCTGCAGTTTCGGGGTTTCCTTTTGAAGCTCCATCTATGTTTTATTTCAAAAAACCATTCGGGGGAGGATGCTAGAACTCCTTTTCAGTTTCCTTTAGTATAACTTTCCTATCCAGGCCTTGTGGAATGAGTCCCTACATGCCCAACTGCCCGAGAATTCTCTTTTCAGCCTCTGAGGGAGGATTATTGGGGAGATTCCTCACTGTGGTGCCAACCATCTCCTTAATTTGTTTTAAGATCTGCTCAGATAGTCGAAGAGGTGGATTCTTTTCATTTTTGAAAATTCTCTTGTTTCGTTCTTTCTAGACATTCCATATAATGAAGCTTGGCATGAGAGCCCAAGCATAGTTAAGAACTTCATTATCTGAAAAATTTCTTCTCCAACTGCTCAGGGTGCTAATGATACTCTCTTTGTCCCTGTCGGTCTTTTGGAAAATGGTTGCAAATGTATCCCATAACCTAGATGTGAAAGTGCAGCTATTGAGAAGATGTTCCATTGTCTCCCCTTGGGTTTCACAGAGCTGGCATCTGGAAGGCCCTAGAATGCCCATTTTTCAGATATTTTCCCAAGTCAAGATTTTCTTGTGATGCACTAGCCACATGAAGAGTTTGATCTTCATCCATCCATGGTGTCTCCATAGGTTCTGCCAGATTCTGTTTGGAGCATGGGATTCCAGCTGAAGGAGAATACCTTTAGCCTCCTTAATATTATATATGCCTTATTTATTATTACCCCATCTTAGTTGGTCCTACCCCCTAGTTACTAAAATCATCCTTTGTTCCAATATTCTCATGAGTGCCTCTACTTTTGTTATCAAGGGCCTATCATCCCTACAATATATGTTTCTCCAAGTTCTCCATTTTTCTGAATTGCTAGTATGATCCCAAAAATCTTTTACCTTTATTAATCCTTGGTTATTTGTCTCATGCATAAGGATAAAAAAGTCCTCTTTTAACAGTGTTGGTTCTTGTTGCCATTTATCCTCCCATAATAGTGCTAGATCACCCTCTCTGATTTACCAAAAACTGTTTCTTTGTACTAAGCCTCTGTTCTCTCAGGCCTTGTTCCAAATGGATGAGCCCCTTATATTTCTAGACATCCTTATGAGATTAGTATGTTGCCAAGAGCTAGCATATTTTTCTATCCAAATACTTGCCCATTGAGCCTTTGGATCTTTAACCCAACGCCACCATAGTTTGTCCCCTAGAACGTTGCTGAGAATCTCCTGATCATCCAAGCTTAGGCTTGCTAGGTTCTTTGGTTTACAGATCTTGTCCCAAGAGACTAAGGCCCATTTCTTTCTTGTCTCCTCCTTGTCCCAGAGAAAGTCTCTTTGGATATTTTTGAATTGCTGCAATACTCCTTTTGGAGCAAGGAGAGCTGATAGCATGAAAATTGGGATAGATTGGAGCACCATCTTTGTTAGCACCAATCTACCAACTAGATTTAAAGATTTGATGGTCCATTTCCCGACTTTATCCTGCATCTTATTGATCAACGGTTCCCAAATTCTCTTATGCAAAAGTTTTGCAGTTAGAGGCACTCCCAAATACTTAGAAGGGAGGGACTCCCTTTAAAAGCCTAGAATTCTGGAGATGTTTCTCTGAATAGCAATATTGGTATTAAAGAAAAATAATTTTGATTTGGAATTATTAACTTCCATACCTGTAGCCATGGCAAAGTCATTCAATATTTGTTTGTACGCTAAAGCCTCCTTGACTGTGGGGATACCCTGTAACAAGGTGTCATCTAAAAATCGTTGATGAGTCAAAACCTGTGCATTCTCCGTTATTTGAAGGCCCTGGATTTTACCCATTGCTCTAGCATGCTTGATAGATCGACCAAGTCCTTCCATCATGAGGATGAAGAGAAAGGTTGAGAGTGGATCTCCCTGTCTGAGGCCTCTTGAAGGAAGAAAAATCTCAGAGGGAGAGCCATTAACCAGAATTGAAAAGCTAGAAGAAGTCATGAGGGCCATGACCCATCTGACCCAGTTATGATCAAAACTGAACGCAATAAGCACTTTCCTGATGTAGGTCCAGTTCACTTTGTCATAATCTTTGGCTATGTCCAGTTGCATGATCATTCCAACTTTCCTCTTGTTAGATAACGAGTGAACCACCTCATGAGCTTGAATGATATTGTCAAGAATGTGTCTGCCTTTTACATAACTGGATTGTTCCCCCGATACTAGAGAAGGAAGCAGAGGTTTGAGTCTATTGGCCACTAGCTTGGATATTATCTTGTAGACCACATTGCATAAAGAAATGGATCTAAACCTTTTGGTGTTTGAGCATTGTCCTGTTTAGGTATCAAGGAGATGAAGGAGATATTAAGCACCTTCAAAATAGTTTTGTTCACCGTGGAATCCTCCAAGAGTTCCATCAGGCTTTAAAGAAATCCACATTGAAGGCATCTAGGCCCAGTGCTTTGCCATTCTGCATATCTTTGAAGACCTCACTAACCTCCTCTTCAGTCACTGTTCTATTAAGGTTGAAATTGTCCTCTCTACACACCATCTTTGGAATATGTCTGGTCAAGTCCCTAATGTAATGTTCTCTGTCTAGGTTGTTTTCCGGAGCTATGCCTTGGGAGTGTTGAACCAACACAGCTTCTATGTCCTCATGGGATTGATGAATGTGCCCATCTGCAGTCTTGATCGAAAAGATCCTGATGTGAGCTCTGTTGGTCATGGTGGATCTATGGAAAAATCTGGTATTGCGTTCTCCCTCTTTTAGCCATTGAACTGTGGATTTTTGTCTCCAAAATATTTCCTCTTGTTTACACAAGTTTTCCCAGTCTTGATGATGTTTCTCCACTTGATCATTTTTGCCTTTATCAAAGCCTTCCTTGATCATGACTTGGTTGAGTTCCTGCATTTTATTTTCGACAAATTTCTTTCCAACAAAAATGTTTCCAAAATCATTCTTGTTCCAATCTTTAAGTCACATCTTGATGTGCTTTTATCTTTTGTGTAGAAGGAACATTCTTGTTCCCTGAATCTGCAAATCTTCTGCCCACCATTTTTCAATATTGCTCATAAATTCTAGGTGTGAAAGCCATATATTCTCAAATCTGAAAGGTCTATTCTGAGGGGTCCCTATGCCCTGAATCTCCATTTGAACCGGCCAGTGATCTGAGCCTCCAAAGGGAAGAACCCTCACTATTATTTCCTTATCTATTAGCATAAGGTCCTTAGAGGTTATGAATCTGTCTAACTTGGAGGCTACATGAGACTCTCCTCCTCTTTTATTATTCCATGTAAAGCATCCATTGTTTGTCTCCATGTCAACTAGCTTCATATTATCTGTAAAGGTTTGAAAGGCCAGAGAGTCTTTATTTAGAACTCCGGTTCCCCCTTTTTTCTCCGAAAGTGATTTGATCATATTAAAGTCCCCTCCCATAATCCAAGGTATCCCTGCTTGTCTATCCCTGAGATCCATAAGAGATTCTATAAACTGGAGTTTTCCATCTATCCTTTGAGGGCTATAAACATTCGTGCCTAGATAGGTTTCCCTATCTCCAACAGGCTGAATGACCACTGAAAAATAATTCCTAGATGCCTCAGCATCTATTATGCCTATTCTTTGGGGATTCCAGAGAGTGAGAATACCTCCTGCTGAATTCTCTGCTTTAACTTCTAGAAACTCAAATCTACTAAGCCATTTGCTATGTATTTGTCTTAACTTTCGAATTATTGACCGGAGAATCCACAGTATGAACATTTTTATACCAACGTTTCAAATCCCAAATGGGATCCATCATCAGGGTTAAGAATGATGATAAAAGAAGAGCAATCAAGACAGAATAAATACTTATGAGGGAAATTTTTTAGGAACACACTATCGACTAGAATCTT
>APFE031543008.1:0-47148 GCA_000404065.3 Pinus taeda
TTAATTTATTTTTGTTATAGTTTGTATTTTTTTGTGTTTTTTAATTATTATTCAAATTGTAGTAGAGATTAGTTAAAATATTAAGTTTTAATTGTGTAATTGGTATTATTTAGTTGTTTTATGGATTTTTTGGGGTGTTGAATCTATTTATACATTAAAAAATACATTTTAAATAATTAAATATCACAATCCAAAATTGCTCTGAATTTGACCAAATATAAATAAAAAAGTGATAAAGCGGCTCTTAATTAGCTATTTAGAAAACTTCAGTTTCCTTTGATGTTGTTGCAATGGACCATGGCACTATACAGGTGTATGAAGGATCACATCCACATATCCTCCCTCTCATTCTCTTAGCTCTAGATGTTGTAGGTAATCTTACTTAGATCTAGGTTATTCTTTCAAAGTTGAAATACTGCTTACAGTGGCCTGCTTTCTATCATCCTTCATGAATGCAATGAATAATTAGATCTGAAGCATATTGCTACTGTGACTTAATAAATACCATAAGACAATACTAATGAGCCTAAGACCATTGCACATTGACCATAAGAGGCTAATAAAGTCATATGTTTTTCTGTTGGTCACTTTCCAAGTGTTTTTCTAAGGTCTGGTATATGTTTTCTGATATCTGAAATATGCTTTTCAAGATCTGGTGTACTTGTTTCAGTAGGAAGAAATCAATTTGCTAAGGTTTAATATCCATAATAAATCACTTATCAGTCTTGGGAGCATCATTTTGAAGCTAATGGCGAAGGATTAAGTGATTTATTTTGTGAAATATTATTCATCTTTGCAGTGGAAAAAGAAGCCCCAAGACATAATATGAATTGACATAAAAATTTCAAAAGGGGAATAAGTATCTAAGTTATCATTGTAGCATCTTCTGTGGACTGATATCATCTCTCTTAAATATTTCAGAGGTTGGTGTGTTTTTTGAGCCATTCATTTCATGTCTAACTATTATGTTTGCATCCATTGCGTGGCAGACTTCATTGGTTTCTTTGTTTGTCTTTCTTATTTGAGCATTACATGTTTGCATCTCATCTCATTGCAAAACATTACATTGACATTCTGATTTGTATTTTTCATATAACACAACATGTTCTAGCTACTCTTCGGGAATATTAACTCTTTCATAATATATCCTTTCTATACTTATCATCGTTCCTTACAAAATTGTTACATTATTACCCCTATTCTTTATGACCCTGAGAATCTTGTAAGATTTCTACATTATAATAGACTATAGATGTTCCTTCTAAAATGGATTTTGGCTACAATGTCGCACACATTATGAAATAAAACAACCTAGGTTGTAAGCCAAAATGTTTCTGTGGCAAGAAAAAGATACAATCCATCCAAAATCCACATCATAATGTGGTTACAACCAAAAACATATGACACCCCTATTCTTTATGGCCCTAAGAATCTTGAGTGCCAAAACTCCCCGAGTTACCTTCTTGAGCAAGGTAGGTCGGCCTACCTATCAAGGATTGATTAGGAAATGATTGATTGCTGCCATATAATTGACTCCAATTTGCAGCTTCCAACCATGGAAGTATTGAGTACCCATACCTCACGTTTGCACTATTGACCCCTGCATTAAGTGGAGGTGTGCAATGAGCATACATAGAATTGACACCAACTCTGGTAGGAATAAGGCAAGTGGGTAAACCCTCAGTTTGATAGTGAGGCACTTGAATGTTTATGAGATCTTGGAATAATGGTGTATTATCTGCAATGGAGTCCAATGAGTTTGAAATAACCCTGGTTTCATCAGCTATTCTTGTATCATTGTCAACCATATTGATCATCCCTTGTTCCTTTTCAAGCATTTGTTGTGCCTTTCTTTTTTCCTTTTCTTATCTTGCCATTTGTTTTTGTTGGTCCTTAACTTGCCTTGTTTTATATCTTTCAATCCTTTCATCTGCTCGACGTTGCACTGCAACAATCCTTGCTGCCTTCTTCTCCTTGACTAGATCCTTCTTTTTCTGTTTTAATTCTTGCATTTCAAATTTCTTTTTTTTAGACTCAACTAACAGGTTTATATAGTCCTATGAGGTGAGTAACTGTGAGCTTCGGCCTAGACAAAGACTACCCGGTGCACCTTGCTTTTTTTTCATTGATAATCTCTCTACTGGTAGCTTTAGGAACCGGCCAAGTGTCTTCTCCACCCCTCCCACCTGCATGTCATTGCTTGGTACTTCCCTTTCAGTATCTAATGGAACTGATTGAACTATATCATTATCTTCATTTGATGCCTCATTATGTGCTTCATCTTCTTCCATTGATATATTGTCCACAAAAAATGAACAATTTCACTGTTCAATTCTGCTGGTTGTGAGGGCATGTTCATGCTTTCTTCATTGGTTGTTGAGACACTATGTGCATTCATATTAATCATTGCTTCCGCTAGCCATGAAGGTGGGGTTACTTGGCTTGGCAATGTTAATTGGTCATTGTCAACTGCATGTTCAACAATGTCATTAACAATATCAGCAACAGGAGTTTCATGTTCTTGAGTTGGTAGAACGATCTCCATGTTACTATGAATTTGTTCATGGTTATATTTTGTTTCACATACAATTTCATCATCTTCAGCATATAAGTGTCCTTGAGATAAGGAAATCATATTACCAGCTGCAACAACATCATCTTGGTCATCTACTTCTTGCACTTCAACACCTGTTTGGGCATTCCCTTCTTCTTGACCATCCACATGAAACGCTTGGCTACAACTAGTATCATGCATAAGAGCATCATAGTTCAGTTGCCAGATTCTTGTCCTCCTAAAGCCAACCTTGATATTTGATGGTGTCAAAGCCCTTTTAAAATCTTTACTTGCAAGCTCTGCTAGCTCGAACCTTTTCACCTCAACCCCTGGATTCTTTATCATCCACGCAGCGCGCTCTGGTTAAATAGTTCTTGAAAGGGCCAAACACACTAACATCAAGGGGTTGCAATCTGTGAGTGGTATGAGTGGGCAATGTCAACATGTTGATGCCTAAATTGTTTGCTTCCTCAATTGTTTGTACAATCATGTGGCTCCCATGGCCATCTAATATCAATAGGTGTTTGTTATTGGGCGAGACACCACCTAGTACCGATGCAGCAAAGTGAAAAAGCCAACTTAAAAACAGTTCTTTAGTCATCCATGCATGGGGATGTGCAACCATGCATGCACCTAGTTCACAGTTCTGTATATAGTTTTTCAATTGATTTTTACCTTTGAATAGATAAAATCCTAGGATTGAAGTACCAATTACATTGACACAACATAAAATAGTTATCCACTCCCTACTCTTAGGCAAAATCTTTGGCACATTTTGGCCCCCTCCCTTGGCAATTACCCGCATGCCACAATTCCTCCCTGCCTGTAAACATGTTTCATCAAAGTTCCATATATGATCTGCTCCATAAGAATGTTTATCGTAAACACTAGAAAGTGTGTCATAGAACTTTTGCACAACTGCAGGGTGCAAATTTAATGCTTTGTCTCTTTCAAGGCCCTTCGCAGTACGCAATACAAGTTCTAGATGCCTTTTTTAAACCCAAACCACCATGATTTACCAGGAAACCCATCTTTGAATGGGTTTGGCCTCCCTTGACAGATTTGAGCAACTGTGGATTTGAGTTTTATCAACTCTAGTCCATGTCCCAATTGGGCCATCTCTTTACACCACTCAACCACTGCGGCCTCCTTCTCCTCAGTCGTAACTATAAGAGGCCCTCTACTTTTTGTATGAGTCAATCCATTTATCCAATAATGTATTGATGAGGGAGGAATACCATGTTTTTTTGTAGATGCCCGAACTGAGTATCCATTAAACTCTATGTCGTCAATTGCAACTAACATTTGTTCTTTTGTCCATCCTCTTATAGCACTGATCTTTTAGTTGAACTTGCCCCTTGGACTATTGTTGACAATGGTTCTGTGGCTAATGGTGTGTTAACATCAGCTGTCGTCACATGGTCATCCTCAACAATGTTCCCTGGGGCATTGTTGACATTGACATGAGTTATCTTGTCCTCATCAGACGATGTGCATTGCATATATATATATATATATATATATATAGATATATAGATATATTGTATTTGAAGTTTCGTTGTAAATTAGAATCTTAGGAAGAAGTTTCATTCACTTAACATCTAAATTTGAATCATTGTTTTATACTCTGTAAACGTTACAAGGAAAGTTCCTAGAGGCCGAGGAATTGTCTAGACCGTTAAAAGTGGTAGGAATCTCGGCAAAAAAAATTCAAAAATTTTTGTAAATGCAGTGTTTGAATCATGTTTTTGATGGTAGAAATAAATTCAGCACCATCAAAAACGTCTCTGACACCTAAATTATGAATTTTGACAACTTTTACTTGAATTTACAAAAATCCCTATCAATTTTTTTCAAAATATAGCCAAAATTTTCATAGCTTTCAAAGCAAAAGAACATAAATTTTAGACTACAGCTTCATGAGTTTCATGTTTACTCGAGGCATTTGGTGCTTCCTACAAAAATCTACTTTGTGGAAACCTTCCCATGGCTAACTTCAGGGACCGCACATACCTCCCATGCTTTGATATTTTACGAAGTTCCAAAACCTAACAACAAGTTAGGCAAGTCTTGGTTTACAACCATTATTTCTATATTTCAATGGATTGGAATTCGAAACACAACTTTGCACATAGCTCTGCCTTGCACCGCAAGATTTCATGGTTGGGCTTTCAGTCCAAAATGCACTAGGGGAGGGACGTCATTACTTGTGTGCCCTCCCCTCCACCTTACCTACACCAACGTGAACCACAGCTGACCTTGTACGACACGTGTCTGACGTGGACTCCCACGTGTTGGGAAGTGTTTCAAGGTTTCAAAACTCATTTGCCAACCTTCCACAGTGTTGTTTTCCCTGGTTTGCCGCGATGTGTGGTTTGCCTCTTGTTTTTTTGTTCAGGTCCGGTTGTTGGGCGAAGCCCTACGCCGACGATGGCGCGGGACGGCTCTAGTACCTGCGCACTTCGTCCACCATGGTTAAGCTAATGTCCGCCATTGTTTGCCGATACACATCCATGGTTGGAACAACATTTCTATTGTTCTTGTGGTTTTCCGCCTGCAATTGTTGGTCCTTCTAGACTATCGGTGGTTTAGGGTTTCCTTGGTGGTTGTTTAATTTGCACTATTTTTTGTTTGGGGAGGAGCCCGTACTAATTTCAACCTGTTCGAGGTCGAAGGTTGCATTTACAAGTAATTGCATGTGTTTTGTGGTTTTTGTTTGGTTTTTTTGTTTTTTTTGTTCTCCATTTGCTAATTTCCAATTTTTTGCACGTGTGGCGAGCTCTGGAGAAGGTTTGGCGAAGGTGTGGCAAGCTCTGGACTTGGACATGCCTTCTATCCAATATGATTTTAATCCTACCAGCCATTTCTGATATGTTTTTCAACACAAAACACCTCACCTTGTGTTTTTCGTTAACTTTGCACTTGGAGTTAATGGCAAGTTTTGGGTTTTGTAGGTTAGGGGTTTTGTTTTGAGGGTTTAGGGTTTTGCAAGTTAGTGGTTTTTATTCTGGCTCCTTGCAGGTTCCTCAAACCCTAGCCCGACAAGTGGAAACACAGTATTTTAGTTAGGGTTTCGACCTCTGGTCATTTTTCTTCTACCTCTGAAGGTTTTTAGTTTTTTTTCAGGGTTATCACCATTGGAGTTTGGGTTTTGTGCAACAATCCTTGCATAGAGATGGCACATTACTAATCTGCAGTGTAAGGGAGGTGCAATTATGTAGGAGTGTAGAGGGTGCGTACTTGTGTTAACATGCATATGCTAATCTTAGTATCTTTCCAGTGTTTCCACCTTCAGTTAATTCCATTCTGCACGTTGTTTAGATTTAGCAATTCTAGTTTTTCTTTTGTTACTGTTCAATTTGACTTTAAGTTTAGTTCAATTTTGAGGGTGCATGCATGGTCTATTTGTCAAATAGCATACATCCTTAGGCTATCCAAGGTGCTTTTATGGGAGTTGTCTATTTCTGGATGAGAGCTCAGTTCTATAGGAGGCACCAGCAGATTTTCCTGATGTAGTTATCCATGGAGCTAGGGTGTACTAGGTAATCTGAGTAGGGTTAGGGTTTGACACAGTCAAACCAAGTTCTTATTGCACGTGTTTAGAGACATTATTTTACCTTATTTTGTTATCTGAGAAAGGATATGTAGGGTGCGCCACAGTGTTGGTTAGTGAGTTTTGGTTTTGAGCTATTGTTGTGTATTAAATTCTTTCTATATTCAATAGAAGATGGATGCGTTTGATAGTTAAGATATTTTACGGAAGTATGTGCTTGTATGTAAGCTTACTTAGATCTAGATTATTCTTTCAAAGTTGAAAAATTGCTTACAGTGGCCTTCTTTCTATCATCCTTCTTGACTGTAATGAATAATTAGATCTGAAGCATATGGCTACTGTGACTTAATAAATACCATAAGACAATAATAATAACCTAAGACCATTGCACATTGACGATAAGAGGCTAATAAAGTCATATGTTTTCTGTTGGTGACTTTCCAAGTGTTTTTCTAAGGTCTGGTATATGTTTTCTGATATTTGAAATATGCTTTTTGAGATCTAGTGTACTTGTTTCAGTAGGAAGAAATCAATTTGCTAAGGTTTAATATCCATAAGAAATCACTTATCAATCTTGGGAGCATCATTTTTAATGGTGAAGAATTAATTGATTTATTTTGTGAAATATTGTTCATCTTTGCAGTGGAAAAAGAAGCCCCAAGACATAATATGAATTGACATAACAATTTCAAAAGGGGAATAAGTATCTAAGTTATCATTGTAGCATCTTTTGTGGACTCATATCATCTCTCTTAAATATTTCAGAGGTTGGTGTATTTTTTGAGCCATTGGTTTCAGGTCTAACTATTATGTTTGCATCCATTGGGTGGCTGACTTCATTGGTTACTCATTTTGTCTTTCTTATTTGAGCATTGCATGTTTGCATCTCATCTCATTACAAAACATTACATTGACATTCTGATTTGTATTTTTCATGTAACACAACATGTTCTAGCTACTCTTCGGGAATATTAACTCTTGCATAATATATCCTTCCTATACTTATCATTGTTCCTTACAAAACTGTTGCATTATTAAAGTAGAGAAGGAATCTTATAGAAGTTGGATCTAAAATTAACATAAAGGTGACTTTTGTGCATGGCTTTTAGTTTCTAAGTTAGCTATTTTTCCTTTTCCTTTTCCTTTTCCGTTTAAAGTAGAGAAGGAATCTTATAGAAGTCAGATCTAAAATTAACATAAACGTGACTTTTGTGCATGGCTTTTAGTTTCTAAATTAACATTTACTTTTCCTTCCACACCATCGTCTTGGAGATAGGCTCGTGAATGTGAATGAACTTAGTAAGCATGTCGATTAGTGATTTTGAGATTGTGTGGATGTGGATGATTGCTTCAGCTTTCCTCATCATTTGAAAAAAATGATAGATCCCAAGCACTTCAGTAGGTATTTGTCCTCTTTAATCTGTCTTTTGTCAGGGTAGAGGTCAAATTATAGTAAGGGACCTAGCAGGATATGAGACATGGAACCTAACTGGATGGTTTCTTCTTGTTGATGATTACTTCCTCATCATCTAAAAGAACTGCTAGATTCGAAGCATTTCAGGCATCGTCGCCCCTAGCTTTTTTTTTAGTTTCCCTTGATGTTGTTGCAATGGACCATGGCACTATACAAGTGTATGAAGTTTCACATCCGCATATCCTCCCTCTCATTCTATTAGCTTTATATGTTGTAGGTAAGCTTACTTAGATCTAGGTTATTCTTTCAAATTTGAAAAACTACTTACAGTGGCCTGCTTTCTATCATCCTTCTTGACTGCAATGAATAATTAGATCTGAAGCATATTGCTACTGTGACTTAATAAATACCATAAGACAATAATAATAAGCCTAATACCATTGCACATTGACCATAAGAGGCTAATAGAGTCATATGTTTTTATGTTGGTGACTTTCCAAGTGTTTTTCTAAGGTCTGGTATATGTTTTCTGATACCTGAAATATGCTTTTCGATATCTGGTGTACTTGTTTCAATAGGAAGAAATCAATTTGCTAAGGTTTAATATCCATAAGAAATCACTTATCAGTCTTGGGAGCATTATTTTGAGGCTAATGGTGAAGTATTAAGTGATTTATTTTGTGAAATATTGTTCATCTTTGCAGTGGAAAAAGAAGCCCCAAGACATAATATGAATTGACATAGCAATTTCAAAAGGGGAATAAGTATCTAAGTTATCAGTGTAGCATCTTTTGTGGACTGATATCATCTCTCTTAAATATTTTAGAGTTTGGTGTGTTTTTTGAGCCATTGGTTTCAGGTCTAACTATTATGTTTGCATCCATTGCATGGCAGACTTCATTGGTTTCTCTTTTTGTCTTTCTTATTTGAGCATTGCATGTTTGCATCTCATCTCATTGCAAAAAATTACATTGACATTTTGATTTGTATATTTCATATAACACAACATGTTCTAGCTACCCTTCGGAAATATTAACTCTTGCATAATATATCCTTCCTATACTTATTATCGTTCCTTACAAAATTGTTGCATTATTACCCGTATTCTTTATGACCCTGAGAATCTTGTAAGATTTCTACATTATAATAGACTATAGATGTTCCTTCTAAAATGGATTTTGGCTACAATGTTGCACACATTATGAAATAAAAGAACCTAGTTTTAAGCCAAAATGTTTCTGTGACAAGAAAAAGATACAATCCATCCAAATTCCACATCATAATGTGGTTACAACCAAAAACATATGACACCCTTATTCTTTATGGCCCTGAGAATCTTGAGTGCCAAAACTCCCCGAGTTACCTTCTTGAGTCAGGTAGGTTGGCCGACCTGTTAAGGGTTGATTAGGAAATTGTTGATTGCTGCCATATGATTGACTCCAATTTGCAGCTTCCAACCATGGAGGTATTGAGTACCCATACCTCACATTTGCAACCGACCCCTGCATTAAGTGGAGGTGTGTAATGAGCATACATAGAATTGACACCAACTCAGGTAGGAATAAGGCAAGTGGGTAAACCCTCAGTTTGATAGTGAGTCACTTGAATGTTTATGAGATCTTAGAATAATGGTGTATTATGTGCAATGGAGACCAATGAGTTTGAAATAATCCTAGTTTCATCAGCTATTCTTCTATCATTTTCAACCATATTGATCATCCCTTGTTCCTTTTCAAGCATTTGTTGTGCCTTTCTTTTTTCCTTTTCTTGTCTTGCCATTTGTTTTTGTTGGTCCTTAACTTGCCTTGCTTTATCTCTTTCAATCCTTTCATCTACTCGACGTTGCGCTGCGACAATCCTCGCTGCCTTCTTCTCCTTGACTAGATCCTTCTTTTTCTGTTTTAATTCTTGCATTTCAAATTTCTTTTATTCAGACTCAACTAACAGGTTTATATAGTCCTCTGAGGTGAGTAACTGTGAGCTTCGGCCCAGACGAAGACTACCCGATGCACCTTGCTTTTTTTTCATCGATACTCTCTCTTCTAGTAGCTTTAGGAACCGGCCAAGTGTCTTCTCCACGCCTCCCACCTGCATGTCAGTGCTTGGTACTTCCCTTTCAGTATCTGATGGAACTGATTGAACTATATCAATATCTTCATTTGATGCCTCATTATGTGCTTCATCTTCTTCCATTGATCTATTGTCCACAAAAAAAAGAAAAATTTCACTGTTCAATTCTATTGGTTGTGAGGGCATGTTCATGCTTTCTTCATTGGTTGTTAAGAAACTATGTGCATTCATATTAATCATTGCTTCTACTAGCCATGAAGGTGGAATTACTTGGCTTGGCAATGTCAATTGGTCATTGTCAACTGCATGTTTAACAATGTCATTAACAATATCAGCAACAGGAGTTTCATGTCCTTGAGTTGGTGGAACGATCTCCATGTTACTACGAATTTGTTCATGGTTATATTTTGTTTCACATATAGTTTCATCATCTTCAGCATATAAGTGTCCATGAGATAGGGAAATCATATTACCAGCTGCAACAACATCATCTTGGTCATCTACTTCTTGCACTTCAACACCTGTTTGGGCATTCCCTTCTTCCTGACCATCCACGTGAAATACTTGGCTACAACCAGTATCATGCATAAGAGCATCATAGTTCAGTGGCCAGATTTCTGTCCTCCTAAAGCCATCCTTGATATTTGATGGTGTCAAAGCCCTTTAAAAAGTTTTACTTGCAAGCTCTGCTAGCTCGAACCTTTTCACCTCAACCCCTGGATTCTCTGCCATCCATGCATCGCGCTCTGAACTGAAATAGTTCTTGAAAGGGCCAAACACACTAACATCAAGGTGTTGCAGTCTGTGAGTGGTATGAGCGAGCAATGTCAAAAGGTCAATGCCTAAATTGTTTGCTTCCTCAATTGTTTGTACAGCCATGTGGCTCCCATGGCCATCAAATATCAATAGGTGTCTGTTATTAGGCGAGATGCCACCTAGTACCGATGCAGCAAAGTGAAAAAACCAACTTAAAAAAAGTTCTTTAGTCATCCATGCATGGGGATGTGCAACCATGCATACACCTGGTTCACAGTTATGTATATAGTTTTTCAGTTGATTTTTACCTTTGAATAAAGAAAATCCTGGGATTGAAGTACCAATTGCATTGACAAAACATAAAATAGTTATCCACTCCCTACTCTTAGGCAAAATCTTTGGCACATTTCATCTTCCTCTCTTGGCAATTACTTGCATGCCACAGTGCCTCCCTACCTATAAACCTGTTTCATCACAGTTCCTTATATGGTCTGCTCCATAAGAATGTTTATCGTAAACACTAGAAAGTGTGTCATAGAACTTTTGCACAACTATAGGGCACAAATTTAATGCTTTGTCTCTGTCAAGGCCCTCAGTAGCACGCAATACAAGTTCTAGATGCCTTTTTTTTAACCCAAACCACCATGATTTACCAAGAAACCCATCTTTGAATGGGTTTGGCCTCCCTTGACAGATTTGAGCAACTATGGATTTGAGTTCTATCAACTCTAGCCCATGTCCCAATTGGGCCATCTCTTTACACCACTCAACCACCTCGGCCTCCTCCTCCTCAGTCATAACTGTAAGAGGCCCTCTACGTTTTGTATGAGACAGTCCATTTATCCAATAATGTATTGATGAGGGAGGAATACCATGTTTTTTTGCAGATGCCCGAATTGAGTATCCATTAAACTCTATGTCGTCAATTACAACTAACATTTGTTCTTTTGTCCATCCTCTTATAGCACTGATCTTTTTAGTTGAACTTGCCCCTTGGACTGTTGTTGACGGTGGTTCTGTGGCTGATGGTGTGTTAACATCCGCTGCCGTCACAATGTTCCCTGGGGCATTGTTGACATTGACATCAGTTGTCATGTCCTCATCAGACGATGTGCATCACAGTTGCACACCCCTTGTCACTCTCTTGCCACTTCTCCTTGTACGAGCAGCATAACTTCCTTTTACCATAGATGCAACAACCTGTAAAATTATTGCATGCATTTAGACATTAGAATATTTGTAAATTATGCTTTCATACAAGGCAAAAATACTTCTGCTTTGTTACAGGAAATTATCAACATGTATCTTAGTATCCTTGAAAAATCAAATATACATAATCATTTTGTTGTATGTCTTCAAAATAATCAGTGATTGTTGTTTTGATAACTTGTCTTTACACTTAAAATACCATGACTGTATTGATTGGTTTTGTTATGCATTTCCCAACAGAGCTCTTGTTCGGTTTGACTACTTAAAATATTGTTTTGTTGTTTAGTTGTTTTCTGTAAGGATGCACTTCTCCAGAAATGGATCTCTAGCTATCAAGGAGCTATCATTGGCCAAACCAAGCATGGTATTTAATTTGACCAAGGCTCCAACTCGAGACACCCTGAAGCACTCTTGATCACAACTTTGCCACCATAACAAATTTTTTCCTCATGTCACTTACGGTTGAAGTTTCTAGCCATGTAAACATTCATTTCAACTACAACTCTTATTTGCATCATGTCTACATATATAAGAGGTTGGTTGTGCCTTCTTTGTGGTCCTTCATTCTGATAGGTTTCCCCTTGTGTACAACAACCTTCCAATAGGGCCCTTCCACTGCTTCTTGTTTATGCTACCATTAGTCTTGATGATGTTTATTGCTGGCCTCATACAAGGTTTTCGGTTACAGAAACGAGCCCCGAGATTTGCCTAGTAACTTCAATTTTATTTTCCTGATCGACATATTTATGGGATCTCACTAAGTAGTAGTCATTTGATTATGCTTTTCAAGTAATCTCTCTTAGAAATTGAAGGATGGATAGACCTATAACTATCAACGAATGGAATGAATGAACACATCTAATGCTTTGTATAGCGCATCACGAGATGGATGGAAGGAGGGAGATACTATCACCATAAACGAATGAGCGATATACGAATGGTTACATAGCATAGAGTGGGGATGGATTCCCACCCCTCCTAAACAATGAGAGGATACATTAGTGGTGGGAGGCCAACAACTCTATGAGTGAGTCCATATCTGTGTCTGGGATACTAATTCGTATGCAGGAATGCAATTCATAGTGATGCACCAGGTGAAGAGCTGCATCTGATAAGGTGAGAGCCTCGATTCCTTATTGATCCCCAATCATTCATATACCAATCATAGATCTGATGACTGGTGCCTCGGATGGATCATCATTATAAAGTTGTTCTGGGGACTCTATTTGAATTAGAACATAGTAATGTACCTCAATTATAGCAAGGAAATACTTACAACACTAATTTTACTTTACCCATAATGTAAAAGTCAATTCACATACCTTAAGCAACTTATGCATACAACAGTATTTTCCTTACTGTATGTTTTCATCTTATAACTCGGTTCCCCTTAACAGTGTTTTCGTTATTGTCTATTTTTGTCATATCCTTGTGGTTATATGTCGGATCTCCTTAATAGTATTTTCCTTACAGTCTGTTTTCGTTTGATCCTCCTGGTTATATGTCTATATTTTCTTGCCGAGCACACCAAGAAAATAAAATCTTGTCGGGCACATCAATATGTCTATAAGTCTGAACATAGAAATAGAAATAGGTGAATTGTGAAATAGAACTGTAGGTTGTGTGTTTATTTTCATGAAAGTGAAACTAAATCTGTAAGAAGGTGAATTGTGAAATAGAATTGTAGGTTGTGTGTTGATTTTCATGAAAGTGAAATTGAATCTGTAAGTACTCTGATAAATCAAAATAGAACTGTAAGAAAAATGTGTTGTAATTGATACAACTAACTTGGATATACTGGTAACAGTTTTGTGATGTTCTGTCTTCAAGGTTGCTGAATAATTTGAAAGCATAACATGCAACTTCAACAGTGGTTGAACTTATTTTGTAGTTTTTGGCACTTGAATTTAAACTTATTTTGTAGTTTTTGGCACTTGATTTTAAACTTATTTTGTAGTTTTTGGCACTTGAATTTAATTGGTGGACATGGATGGACATGGATTGCAATGCCTTCGTTTTGAATGTGTGGTCTGGATTTAATTTGATGTGATCTAATGGTTGGGAATTTGTTATTTGTTGATCCGTGTGCTTTGATTTGCTTTAATGAGAAATAGAATGAGTTGGGTCTCATTTATTGCAGTTATTGGGTTGGGTGTCATTTATTGAACATAGGGGGTTTAGTTGTTAAACAACACAACAGTTATGGCTGACATACATTCCATTTTATTATGTGCAGGTATGGATATTTATTTGGGATACAAAGCTTTAGTTCTGATGAGTGGGGGTTGAAGTCACTGCTACTTTGTACTTCTGGAATAGACCATTTTGGAAGCATTTATGGTTTTATCTGTTTTCTAGTTGGGTCAATATGGTTTGCACTCTTAAGTATTAAGATACTATTTATGGACAATTGTGGGCCCAGTCAATGTATTGGGAAATTTTGGACATAAATTAATACTTATTTATACTTAACTTTATTTATCTTTGTTTAAATATTGGTTGCAAAAGTCTCAATTTCTAGTGGTTTGGTGGGACCAGTACTATATCAATTACTGGTCCCTGCACAACATTAGACATCTCTCCCCTAGAAAGAATGTTATTTATATACAACAAAGCAAAACCAAAATATCAAGCAACCAACCAACCATGGGTCACTTGTATTCACAGCGCTCATTCTCCCAATCCAAAATTTTTGCATGTTCATCATGAGTCTATTGCAAGTTGAACAACAAGTTGTTGTTCAGTGCAATGCCATGAATATCTCAGAGGAAGGGAGAATTCTTATTCGGATAAAAAGAACATGGAATGGATTGACAAAAATAATTCTTTGAGCAGCTGGAACGCATCTTATTAGAGTTTGTGTAATTGGAATGCAGTGTTCTGTACTGTAACACTTGATTCAACGAAGTTACTAAACTTAATCTCTCCCACACTAACATTTCAGGGAGGCTGAGTTCTTCTATATTCGGCCTTCAAAATATGAAGGCGATGATAGTGCCCGAGAATCATTTCAAAGGTCCATTACCCCATGGATTGTTGGCGTGCAACCGTTCTACGTTGGATTTGTCAGAGAACATGTTTGTAGGAAGCTTGCCGCATCACATCCATGAACTAGTTGAGTTGTGCCATCTGAACTTGGAATATAACAGTTTCTCTGGAGATATTCTTCGAGGCTTTAAAAACAATGCCGATTTTATTTTTTCTGTTTTTTTTCCTACGTATATTATCTAATCGATGGAAATTAGTGAACTCAACCCATATTATTTCATGTTTTTCATTAACCAAAGGAAAAAATATATAATAATACATAATAAATTTATCTACATTTAAAAAAAACCAATAATAGTAACATTGCTATTATCCACCATTACAACAAATTTTATTTATCTTCACAAAATAAATTAAACTAAAATAATAATAAAAGGTTAAATAAGCTCGTTACCATTAGTTGAGTTGGAAAGTAAAATTACACTCAAAACTATAAATTATTGTACATAACAATAAGATTATGTTAGATGTAGTAGCTGACCTCCTTCATGTAATAGAGTTTTTCTATTAAGAAGAAGGCAAGGCTCCACCTTAGTTTTAGACATAGAGACCGAGAATTTTAGGCTTGACATTTAGGTTAGAGCTTGTAACTTTAGAGTCTATGATCAATATGCATTTATAATTAGGTCACACCATAGAGAGAAAAAAAAAGAAGTAAAATTGGAGCGTAACTATCTAAATATATGTCATAAATAACTAGTTCATACATTTCAAAATTCAATAATAAAATTAAGTGGTGGAACACTAGTTATGTGGCCTTCTTTACATTCCATTTGAAAAAAATCACAAAAATGTATATATTGTAATAAAAATATAAAACATGAAAATGAAGAGGCGAAATATACATGCCAAAAACCAATTAAATGAAAACAGCGTAAATATTATGTGTGACACCACATGTTACAAATGAATGCGGAGCAAATCCGCTAAAATCCTTTGCTTCAAGTATCCTTCCTACCACATGTTACAAACGAATGCAAAGAACATGAGATTCAATACAAACCGTGCAAACATGAGTAAAGAAAAATTCAAAATCACATTTTGTGGAACACGTTTGATGTTCGACCCTCACATATCAAAACACCACCAAAACTATATTTCATGAAAAATTCGAAGCTCGCGATTGTTTTAACATTGTTATTATTTTGTTTATATTGTTTGAAATAATTAATTATGTGATTCCTTTGTGCAGGAGTAAAACCACCTTGGTATTTCAAACAACGGCTTTGAATGTATGACCACACACATGTTTTGTTTGACCAAGTGGATAAAGCGAAGTACAACTGCACATTGTCCCTCAATATTGCCACGCAGACTTTGCTCCTCATCTGTAAAACTGTTAATAAACAAAATCTTTAGAACTTGGTTAAACGGGTCGTTGGTTAAATTCTATTTGAAAGACTAATTCGATGAGATTAACTCGAAGTTCACGTCGTAGTTCTTAGTGCATTTCATAACTGCAACTCGATGTTGATTGTTGTAATTTTGTGACATGTACACACAACTCAAATTTCACCTCCACGCAGTCAAACTTTGTGATAAGTTGGCCATCAATTCGACTGGTCATCAAGGCTACGAGCACAATCCAACGCACGATGCTTGTGCATGATCGAGTGTTAAAAAGGGTTTCCGTAAAAGTTCTGCCACTGCCATTACATTTCTGTAGAATCACATTTATTTATCTCTCGAAAACTCCGTGCAGGTTTTAATTGTCCTTCGTACCTGGAAATGTTATTGACAGTAGAAACATCATTACATAATAAGACGCTAAGAAAGTTAACCATTCAAAATGTGAGAAAAATAGAATTAAAATAATTAAAAAAAAAATTAACTATTTTACAATGTCTAAAATAAAAATGATAGTTCATTTTTTTGTCAAACAAAACTTAATCAAAAATCAAAGCATTATCGTATACGTTATACTACCTACGACAAGATAATAATGCACCTACACAACTCCCCGATCGGAGCGTGAGCTGGCCCCAATGGGCACGCCCTAGCCCACAGTATAATACATATCTCCAAGATATCTATTGCGACCCTCCACATTCATGCAACACTTGGAGAGGTGGTGGTGCACATGCGGAGTTTTATTGCCAATTTTGAAGGTGGCAGATTCATTACGACAGGCGTTAAGGTGAGTTTTCCCTCTGGTGAGTTGGGTAAGTTGGTCTGCGTCCTCCGTTCGCTATGGATCTGGTCCGGGTTGTTCGTGTTGGGGAAATCGTTGTCTCTGTCTTATTTTGGTCTCAGAGGCGACCACCGGTATGTCCCCACTCTTAATTTTTCTCCCTCTACATATATGGATTTGTGTATTTGCCCTCCGGTCTCTAGGATGCATGGTATTGTGGTTTGGCGAGATTGGAACTGCAAGTTCCTGGAGCATGGCATAGTATGGTTTTGGTTATGTGTTGAGTCATTAGTCTTTTATGTCTCAGTGTCTATGGTCTATGAGATCTGGTTGTCCCGTATGGGCTCACGCAAGGTTTGGGCGGCAGGCTGCGTTGTGTGTCGAGGTACTCCCTATTTGAATAATTGTAGAATTGAAAGGGTTTTGGTTTATGATAAATTATGTTGTTTCTCGGGTATTATGAATTTGTATGGGTTTGATATTGAGGAAAGATTGTCTATAATCATTGCCCCGACCTTAGTCAGTATAGGGTGGTGGTTTAGGGAGCTCTGTTGGAAACGCTTAACGTCAGTCCAGCCCTAGTGGATAGGGTATGTTGTATTTGGCTCTGTCATCTAGTTGTGGGTGGGCACTGGGAAAAGGGAAATTCTCGGCTCAAGTCTTGTTAGTATAGGTTTGATTATGGGCAATTTGGTTTAGTTTTTTCAACCCGGGCATATTGCATTTGGTTTCAACATAAGGTTGTTTGTGGGTTGCAAGCAAAGGGCAGCTTTCGACTCAAATGTTCTTTCTTTCTTCCGTGCATTGTTCTGTTGGTTGAATTGACAAACTCTAAGACTCGCCGAGACAATTTTGGGGTTTTGCCTGTGGATGGTGTTATCATTCAGTTTAGGCCCTTTAGTGGGCATTGGTGGAACAATGGTAGAAGTGGGTGTGTAACAATGTGTTGGTCGCCGGTTGAGAACATGCTTCAATGCTGGTTCCTTACTCTATTGGTTTCGTTTATCGTTTCTTTGGTAAGTCTATAGAGCTAGAGAGTCCCTTGGCAATGTCGTGCTTCTAAGCTTTGACTCTGTTTAGGTCAACCTCCATATCTCGACATAGGTCAGCGTTTATTTGATAGGCGCTGAAACATGGTACATGTCATTGGTAAAGGAAATAATGGTCATAGAGGTCGTGGCTATGGGAAACATAGAAAAGCCCCCCCGTCTCAAACCAGTCAACCCAATTCATCCAAGAGAACTGTGCGTGGGCGCAAATCGACCTCCCATATTATACAAGAAGCCGCTCAGGCTTTATCATTCAAGCAGTTCAAATCTAGTCAAACAACATATTGCAGATTGGGAAGAAGAGATCTGATAGACCACAGAGGGATCTAAAATTAGGGTTTGGCCGACGAGCTGCTTTGTGTCGAGGAGACCACAAATGGATCTAAAATTAGGGTTTGGCCGATGAGCTGCTTTATGTGTCAAGGTACTCCCTGCTTGGATAATTGCAAAATTGTAAGGGTTTTGGTTTATGGTAAATTCTATTTGTTTCTTCGGTATTATGAATTTGTATGAGTTTGATACCGAACCAAAGCTATCTATAATCATTGCCCCGACCTTAGTCGAAATAGGGTGGTGGTTTGGGTAGGTCTATTAGAAATGCATAGTGTCAGTGCAACCCTAGTGGATAGGGTATGTTGTATCTAGTTTCGTCCTCTAGTTGTGGGTGGGTACTCGTCAAAGGGCAATTCTCGACTCAAATGATTATGGGCAATTCAATTCAATTTTTGCAACCCGTGCATACTACATCTGGTTTCAGCGTAAGGTTCTTTCTTTCATGCACTGTTATGTTGGTTGAATTGACAAACATTGGGACTCACCCAATCAATTATGGGGTTTTCCCTGTGGATGGTGTTGTCAGTCAGTTTAGGCCCGCCAGTGTGCACTGGTGGAATAATGGTAGAAGTGGGCTCGTAACGATGTGCTCGCTGCTTGATAACATGCTTCAAAGTTAGTTCCTTACTCGGTTGGTTTCATTTGCAATTTCTTTGACAGATCTGCAAAGCTAGGGCGACCCTTGGCAACATCGTCCTTCTAAGCTTCAACTCTGTTTGTTAAGCTTCAACTCTATTTGTGAAGCAATCAAACTTCCTTCTTCAAAATAAATACTCCAAAAGACTTGGAATATAAAGATATCCATTGAGGATACAAATATTATATATTAAATGTATGAATAAGAATATGATATAAATGAAAATAAGGGGCGTGCTTATATCCTAAGCAATGCCTCTTCATGGAAGGATGGATGTCACTTACAATACCATGGGTAAATGAATAGTGAATGCCACTTACAATATCATAGGTAAATTCTATCTGTGAATTAAAACTATGGCAAGATGAATATCATAGGTAAATGTCACCTATGTCATGATGATTCTTCTTGTCCTCAATAAAGAAAACAATGGTCTCACGAAATAACCCTTCTTCTAGGTCCAAAAGGGTTCTTTACAACTATTTTTAACTGCCTGGAAGATAGAAATAGAGTATTTGATGGAGGGCCATATTTCTTCAACTCTGCAGGGCTCTATCTCAGAGAATGGGTAGCCCGCTTTAACCCAGATAAGGAAGACCTAAGTTATGCACCCGTATGGATTCGTCTATATTCGCTTCCATGGGAATACTGGGATGAGGACTCTTTAAAATCCATTGGCTCGGTGCTGGGAGATTTCGTTAAAGTTGCAGAAGAAACAAAAACCGTGAGATACACTACATACGCCTCCTATGCCCGGATCTGTGTCTACATGGATCTGAAGCAACCCTTGCTAGACACGGTGCGACTCTTTCATGAAGATCACGATTGGATCCAGGTGATTGACTATGAGCATGTGCCCTTTTGCTGCCGGAAATGTCATGCTCTAGGACACCTTTTCAGAGACTGTCCCCTGAATAAGAAGTCGGAAACTCAAAATAACCAAGAGCCACAATCGCAGGATGGTTTTACCAAAGTAACAAACAGAAGACGCGGAAGCAAGAAATCAAATGCATCTCCTAAGACAGCGCCAGAGGATAACTCCCAGCCCTCTACAAGTAACAGCTTCGGGGTTCTTTCAAATACTGAAACACAGGAAGAACCTAGAAAGGAAAAGGCGACACCCCCTGTCACCAAGTCGGGGGAACCAAATTTGGACTAGCGAGGCAAAAAGATCCAGTCGGATACAGAAACATGGAGCAATCCGGCAATGGACATAGACAATCCAACACAAGGCAAGAACAAGGGGAAGGAGGCAGAGGGAAGTTTTCAAGAAACACACTTTATGGAAGATGACAGTGAACCAATCGATATTGGGGAATTTGATATTCTGGGTCTAGAACAAGCTTGTAAATCAGGTAACTTTGACAAAATTCCTAAAACACAAGTCGATAACTTAGTGGAAATTTTGAATAAGGCCCAAAAAAAGTACTCTCTAGGGGTACAAACAGGCAGTCAATGGGAAGGCAAATTTGCATCCAAAGATAGCAAAAAAAGGGGACGGAAAACGGCTCTAGAACGAACAATCAAGATTGGAGAGGTCCTGGTCGAGTCTGGCAGATATGCCAAACTCACCAAGTATTATAACACCAACCCCAAACCTTCTTAATGAAGCTAATATCCTGGAACATAAGAGGGCTCAATAGCCCAAGGAAAGGGAAACTCCTAAAAAACTTGATAATGAAAGAAAAACCAACAATTCTATTTCTACAGGAAACTAAATGCAATTCGAACATCTTGGAAAAAATTGCAGCCAAAGCTTGGCCAGGAGGTCTAGTCACAGCTGTAGATGCACAAGGGGCTTCAGGAGGACTTGCAATCCTATGGGACACAAGGAAAATACAACTAGATAATATACATGCCAATAAAAACTTCATTCAGGCTGTTTTCCATCTAATGGGCACAAACATCTATGGCCATATCACAAATGTTTATTTCCCACAGGAGACTCAGCAGAAAGCGGCAATTCTAAATACAATATCGCAGCTCAATACAGATCGGGCTCATCCACTTTGGGTAACAGGAGGAGATTTTAATATGATAGCTTCAACAGAGGAAAAGCTAGGCGGACGATGCAGAATCAACAGGGACGGATCTCTCCTTAAAGATTTTGTTCAAAACAACTGGCTTATTGATTTACCTACAGCTAATGGCCTCTACACCTGGACGAACAGACGCGTAGCTCCATTGCAAATAGCATCCCCCCTGGATAGGTTCCTGATTTCAGATAATGCAATTCACTTAGGAGGAGAATTCACAGCCCACATCATTCCATTCTCCGGATCGGATCATTGGCCCATAGAGCTGCTCTGGAATAGGCCAGGTAATAACATCAAAAAACCTTTTCGATTTGAATCATTCTGGCTTTCCCATCCAGACTTCAATGAGTTCATAAATACAACATGGCAAAACTGCAATCCGAATGAGAACTCCAAAATGGCAAGATTCCAAAAAAAATGAAGTTGCTCAAGGGAGAAATAAAGCGCTGGAACAAAAACACTTTTGGCAATATTTTTAAGGAAAAGGAAAATCTTCTTCAAGAACTTAAAAATACTCAGCAAAGAATAATCCTAGAAGGGCGATCAGCAGAACTCGCACTAAAAGAACAAGAAATGGAAGAAAAACTTCTGGAGCGAGAGCGACAGGAAGAAGTTCTATGTTGGCAGAAATCCAGAATCCGATGGCTGAAGGAGGGGGAGAAGAACACCAAGTTCTTTCACAAGACCACAGTGCAACGGAGAATACGAAACCAGATCTCACAGGTTACCAATGTCCAGGGAGTAAAAGTTGAGACACAGGAAGAAATAGAATAGGAATTTCTAAAATACTTCAAGGGAATGAGTCAAGAGCCAAACATCAAAAAATATGAGGCAATAGACAACATCACAAGGCATATCCCGCGTCTGATAACAGAGGAGAAAAATACTCTGCTTCTCAAGCCGATCAGTCTTCAGGAGGTGGAAATCGCGGTGAATTCTTTAAAAGCGGGTAAAGCTCCGGGTCCTGACGGCTTCACGTCAAATTTTTTCCAGCACTTTTGGGAGCTAATCAAATGGCAAGTGTGGCAAGTGGTAGAAGAATCCCGCAACATGCGATGGATGTATCCGGGCCTGAATGCAACATTCATGGCTCTAATACCTAAATAGGAGGAGTCCAACTCTCCTGATAAATATAGACCCATTTCCTTGTGCAATATCATCTATAAGATTATCTCCAAGGTAGTGGCGCTTCGACTGAAACTGATGCTCCCATTTATCATCTCCCCAGAACAATCCGGCTATGTCGAGGGAAGGCAAATTATGGACGGAATAATCCTCACCCATGAGATTATTCATTCCCTCAAGCAAACAAAAAAACTAGGTATGCTTCTAAAAATTGATCTATCTAAAGCCTTCGATAGTATAAGCTGGGATTATATGCAAAAAAAATTAAGAGCTTTCGGTTTGGCCAATGCTTGGATACGCTGGATAAGTAATCTCATCTCTTCCTCTTTCTTTTCAATTCTCATTAATGGGATTCCCTCCTCAACCTTTCATCCCTCTAGGGGATTAAGACAAGGAGATCCATTTTCGCCTTTCCTGTTTATCATCATGGTGGAAGGCTTAGGAAGAAGCATCAATTCCGCTATCCATTCCCAAACCCTCAAAGGCATTAACCTCCACCGAGCCCCCACCATTTCTCATCAGCAATTTGTGGATGACAACATGATCTTTGGGCACTCCTCTGTTCAAGAGGCCAGAACTCTAAACACTCTGCTTGACAACTTCTCTAAAGCCTCTGGAGCTCTTATTAATAAATTCAAATCCTAGATCTTCTTCTTCAATACCCACCCGACTACTCAACGAGCTATAGCTCGCATTTTAGGCTTCTCCATTGCTTCATTGCCTTCTAAATATCTAGGAGCCCCCCTCATTGCCTCTGCTCAGAAACACTCATCCTGGACCTCTCTTCTGGAAAGGCTGGAAGCTAAATTATTCCTCTACACTCATCGCTCTTTAAATATGGCCAGTCAGCTAGTGCTAACCAAGGCAGTTCTCCAATCCATGCCATTATACTTATTTTCAATCCTTGCAGTGCCTAAGTGGGTTTTAAAAGCTATCAAAAAATTGCAGCAAAATTTCCTATGGGGCAGCACAGGACCTAAAAGAAAATGGGCTCTAGTCAAATGGGAGAAAGCCTGTCTCCCAAAAAAGGCAGGAGGAATCAGTCTTCGAGATCCAGAACATAGCAATGCTATCATGGGAGAAAAGATATGGTGGAAATGGCTATCCTATCCAAGCACACTATGGGTTAGATTATGGACAGCGAAATATGCTAGCAATCTGCCTCTGGAGGAGCGCATAAGAATGTCGGAAATAAGCAAAGGCTCAGCAATATGGAACTCAGCTATACTGCACAGAGATCTAATCCAAAAACACAGCTTTTGGGAGGTAAAGGATGGTGGTATAGCTCGATTCTGGACAGACTCATGGTAGCAATTCCCAAGCCTTGCAAATCTCATCCATGGAGTGCCCGCTCACAATATTAACCAACAGGAAAAGGTCAATCACTTTTGGTACTCCAATAATGATTTAGATCACTGAATCTGGAAAGAAGCTCATGAAATTCTAACAGAAAGTCCGGAGGAAGTTCAATGCTCCCTAGCAGACGAGCTTCAAACGAGGAAAATTCTCAAAGAGATAGATCAGGATAAAGTAAGGTGGGGATACGAAGAGAAAGGCACATTCACAACTAAAGAAGCTTACCACATTATTCTAAAAGACCAGTTAATCAAGAACAAGTTGTGGGAGAAAATATGGAATCCACCCATATGGCCGAAGATCTCCACCTTTCTCTGGCTACTATCTCACAATCGGATCCTCACCTGGGATAATCTCAGAAAAAGAAAATTTGTTGGTCCCTTAATTTGTCTCAACTATAAACTGGAGGAGGAATCTGCGGTTCATCTTATGCAAATATGTAATTTTGGCAGAAGAATATGGGAGAGAGTCTCATTTCGCTGCCAAAAGGAAGGCCGAGTGTTGGGAGACATAAATAACACCATACGCAACTGGCCTCACAAGCCCTATCAATGTAACATTCTCAATACGCTCTGGCAAATAATTCTAGGTATTGTAATGTGGAATATATGGAAAGAGCGGAATCGTAGAATTTTCAAAAATCAGGCAATGGATTTGGAGCAAGTATGGATAATTATACACAAGAATATTCAAGAAACCCTGTCCACTAAATGTTGGTCCCAGGAGGATTTCCCGTCCAATAACAAACAACAAGTGATATGGAATAATTGGCAAATCCATATACAATACTCCTACTCCTCCACAGGCAATTCTGTCAGACAGCAAGATACCCCAACAAATTGGTCTCCTCCGCCTACCAACACGTACATGCTCAACTTTGATGGGGCTTCAAAAGGAAATCCTGGCACCACATGATATGGAGGAGTCATAAGAAATCATCAGGGTAAAGCGCTCAAAGTCTTCTTTAGCTCTATAGGATGGAATACAAACAATGCAGCAGAATTGGAAGGACTATGGAGGGGACTGAAAATTGCACAAAAGCAGAGATACACACCCCTTATAGTCGAAGGGGACTCCCAAATCATAATAAATATGGCGTCAAGGATTCAACAAGGATCAGAGACTCAGAAGGTTAGTAGAAGCTGGAGAATGGTCACCAGGCTTGAGCTTCTTCAATCATGGCTAAGGGACAACAAAGCCATAGCTTTCAAACATATCAGGTGCGAAGGGAACAAACTAGCAGATTTCTTGGCCAATCTAGGAGTGGATAGGGGGAAGGATCATTTTGAAGGAACACTACAGGGCAATGCTTCAGAGACAGAATGGTCCACCTTCCAAGAGATCCTAAGAAATGACATACAGACGAGGGCACAAGAACACTCGGATGCGGGTGTCAATTTGTGAATAAATTTGACATGTGCCAGCCACGCGCAGAGGACAGCAGGCCACGGCACAGGCATATGGTGAAGGCAGTTAATGGGCTAGCTTCCGCCCCAAGGAAATTCAATGCCCTTCAATGCGTTTCAATGCGGCCTCGGTCCCAAGGGACAACATAAGGAATTTACAGTATGGCGGCAACATTCTATGATGTCAGTTTGCATTTGCAGAAGGGGAATTGGGGAAAGGAGAAGGAAAGGCGCGCCGAACAGACAAGAAAAGAGGAGGGAGGCTTTGGTGGCAGCAAGCCTTCCCTCAAGACTGAACTCTGTACAGTTCAGGCATTCAGCTTTCGGCATTTACGGAAGGCCTCGAAAAGGTCTAAGCTAAGGTCGAGTTCAGTTGGAGTGTTGTAGTGCGGAAGTGGGAATCTTCTAGCCGTCGAGCTCTCTCTCCGCAATTCCGAGGGGGACAGCAAAATCCTGGAGGCTCTGCTCACTCTTCAGGTGGCATCAGAACACCCTGTTCATCTCATGGCTCCTCGTACGCGTGCAACTCCTCGCCGTGGGCGCAACCATGGGCAGAGGGGAAGCTCAGGAGGCAGGGGCAATTACAGCCCAAGACGCATTTCTCCCCTTGCCTGCGCGTCGCCCCCTTCTTTTGAGTCGGAAGACTCCGAATTCGCCATTAGCAACTCTGTGCAGTCGACGAAATTCCAATTCAAGCGAAGGACCAATAAGCCCATTGTCACAGCTCTGGTTACAGTGATTTTTACTGAAGAGGATGAGGAGGGAAGTTGGAAGGCAGAAACCGAGGAAAAGACGCCTCCCTCCTCGAACAACTCAGCGCAGAAGAAGGATCTGGAAGATAGCTCATATAGCCCTGCATCCCAGAGCAGGCTAGAAGAAGAAAGCACCTTTGGGTACTCTGAGGAGTAGGCAGAGGCGCTAAGGGAAATTGGTAGTTTGAAAGGCAAGGAACCGATGGAAATATCTCAGCCAACCACGGAAGATCAGCCAGCAATGCAAGTCAGCAAGCAGGCTTTTCATCTCAGAGTCATGCCCTGGACAAGGAACCTGACACTTCCTTTGCCAATATCCTGTACCTCAAGTTGCCGCCAGGAATCGAATGGATTGAAGACATCTCGGACGGGATGGAGGTTACATGGGAGCGTGATTCTGATAAAGAAGCTGAGCATAGTCAGAAGAATCTCAAGTAATGTTCGTCGTTCTGGGGGGTAAGCCTTCGGCTCCGGGTGTAAGGAGTTTTTTGCTATTTTGCTATGTCTCTGCTTTGTTTAGATTATGTTCTTATGGTTCGGCTTCAACCGTTGAGCGACAGCGGCACCATGCATCGAGGTTGGCAACACTCTCCGAAATGCTGCACACAGTCTCTGTTTCTTTTGATATGTTTTGTACTCTTGGAGAATTCCAAGTTTGTTATGATTGCTCTCTCTGCTTTAAAAACTCTTACTGTAGATGTCATTTTGTCTTCTGTCACTTACAAGCAGAGGAACAGGGTTTCTATGAACAGCTTTGAAAGAGAGTTGCCCATTCACTCTCAGAGGTTAAAACCTCTTGTAAATATTTTTTCACTTTCTTTAATATAATTAGTTTAGTCTTTGCCCAAGAAGAAGAAAAAAACAAAAAAAAACTTCCTCCTTTAAAAAACCCTTTATTAAATATGAAAAGCCACTAAAAAATAAAACCCTTTATTAAATATGAAAAGCCACAAAAAAAAATAAAAGATAAAACAAAGTAAAAAAATTCCCCCTTCATAACCCTAGTGTAAAAATAATTTAAATTCTTCTATCAAATAAACATTTTACCAAACCTAGCCTTTCTTTGTTTATAAATTAGAATGATATATTACCAAACAATTATAAATTTTATTTATAAATTAAATAAATAATTTTAAAATTTCCTTCCAAATAACTAAATCTTCGTTATAAATTACAATGATTTACTATTACTCACTAAAAAAAAATAGAATTCGCTTATAACACCTGGCCAAAAAAGCCATTTAAACTAAAATCCAATTGACTTTTTTTAATATTCCTTTATATGGTTTAATTTATATTAAAATATCTAATTTCTTTTTATTAAAAAATATTAGTCATAAAAAATCACTTTTTTTACTATTTTTAAAAATTAAAATAATTTTTATTATAATTATTAATTAAAAATTAAAAACTAAAGAGCCTTTATCTGTACTACTGGCTGTGTTAATATATGAAGAATAAGATCGGCGGATATATATCTTCTTGTTTTTCTCTTTCAGAATATCTATTTGTTCACTGGCTGTGTTAATGTATGGAAAAACAAAGACGAGCCTATGGTTTCGCATTTGTTTTAATGAATAAATTGGAGGATAACCTTTGTGCACTCCCGATCACAGCGTTTTTAAAGCCAACACAGATCAAAGCTCCTGCAATACCGATCCTAGAACGAATATCGAAACACCTCCTTCTCCGCCTAAATTTCTGAAGTTTCGCGATGCACAGTGCTTTTTCCTCAAAAAAACCCTCATCATGTTGCCAGAATCGTCCCCAGTATATGTTTCTTATGCCATCATCAATAAAAAAGAAGCAGAAGATTAATGAAAAAGAAAAAGATTATGCCATCATTTACGGGAACAGATTGTCAATCCCATCCAACCCGCAAAGGGAGAGGCACCGTCCGGCCAAACTGCCCGCAACGGCCCTCTCAGCAAGAAAGAAAATATGAATTTTATTAATAATGTTCAGACCCGCCTGCAAGCGCACCCGCAAAGGCAAGGCCGTGGAATTCTCACACACACAAACCCTCGTAGGGGCTCTCACAGCCCTAAATTCAAGAAACAAAATACATCTATTTCTATTTACCTCAATCATCTGACTCACTCGATTTACAGATCAAATCCCTAGTTATACATTGTAAAACTGTCCTTCAATACCGATCCACTAAAATCACGGCCCGAGCTTATTTCGGCGAACACCGGATCGATTCTCCAGCTTTCAAATCCTTGATTACGGCTCCATGAAAACACCAGGGGAATATAAAACCTTAAAGATGCACTGAGCTTCATGAAAAAACAGGGGAAAATAAACAATTGATTCCACACATGGATGAAATAAAGACATAACGCGAAGACAAACCTTGCACAGCATCTGGACGAACAGATACATCAGAAGACTGAACGAATGCGATTTCCTTTAGCCCTAACCGTGCCATTTAAAGGATGGGCGGATGAAATTGACGATCAGGATCAATCGCCAAAGAAAATTATCCGGCGAATATACCGCCATCTAACGGTGAAAATAGTTTTGCCGCTTTGTCACGCCAACTATAAAGAGGGTTGATGTGCTGCCACGAAGAAGCTCAGCAGGGCCGTGAGATGACAGCTAAGCGAATGGTCATCAGCCATTTCCAAAAAACACCAAATCGACAGGACCGTTTGCTTTCCACCTTTTTTCCATGGCATCTTTTTGTTTTTTTAATAATTTAATGTATAGGAACCACCCACCTCTATAAATTTAAAAAATAATATTTCTTTATATATATATATATATATGTTTTTCTAAGCTATAGCAGAGAGAAATCATGATAACAGTAAGCTTTATTATATATTTTAGTTTCGAAGTAAGTTAGTGGAAAGAAATCAGAAGCTTTATTAAGGTTAGTTTTGGTTTAATTTATTTTTGTTATAGTTGGTTTTGTTTTTTTTTTTTAAGAGATTGGTTAAAATATTAAGTTTTAATTGTGTAATTGGTATAATTTAGGTGTTTCATGGATTCTTCCAGGTGTTGAATCTATTTATACATTAAAAAATACATTTTAAATAATTAAAGATCACAATCCAAAATTGATTTGAATTTGACCAAATATAAATAAAAAAGTGATAAAGTGGCTCTTAATTAGTTATTTAGAAAACTTCAATACTCAAAAAAGGCTTTTATCTATAAGAAAATTTATTATCGCTTAAATTCACAAACTCCTCATAAGATTGGCTAACTTATAACCTTAGCAAGAAAAGTTTCAAAAAGTAAACACATATTTGTGTCTGAACTTATTCTAAGGTTAGAAATAACCTTAGAATAAGTTAGAGATCCACAACTTCTACAACAATCAAAACAACTTCACCACCTAAGGTAATAGGTAAATTTTTATAGATTACCAAATGTTGCAAAGAGTTCTCTTCAAAGGCTCTCGGTGTAATTTGCAATGGAGCAAGGTTTAAGAGAGCCTGCCTGATTCTAGAACATCAATGACATGACATAACATGAAGCTCCTTCATCCATTATATATTGATAAATGTTGAAATTCCTAATATCTAGCCTAGATCCAACTTAACTTTGAATCTACTAAGCACCTAGAGGGATCAAATATCTTTTCATTCTAAAAGAGGTTTGCACCTAAAGAGATTTGCACCTAAAGAGATTTGATCTCTCTTGACACTTGGTAGATCTAGAGTTAAGATGGATCGCAACTAGTTTAATTATTGATTATAGTTATAATTATTAAATTTATTTATTTTACTATATTTTTTGAAATTTATTTTTATGCAATTTGACCAAGTCAAAATATTTTAATTAATAACTATAATTATTAATTAATTAATTATTAATTTAATTTAATTTTTATGTAATTTGACCAAGTGAAAATGTTTACATAATAGGAGAGGGCAAGACATTACAACATCTCTTCCATACTGGGTTGGAGAGTCCTATTGACACAATGATCATGACAAACAAAACCCATAGAAAAGAGAAGATGCGTTTTTGTGTAATCTAAATAAAATGCTAATAACTTAGCATTAATGTTGTTGGGGTTAAAACTCCACTTTTGTTTTGTTGAAGCCTCTAAATAAAGAACAAGACAACCATGATGGGTGCTTGCAAAGTGATTAAATGACCTAGGAAAGTGACTTGAATACATAAATAGATTGGAATAGGAGAAAATAAAGATGTAGATGTGCAAGGAAATAAAATGACTAAGATTTGGATTTTTAGTTTCGTGACAAATTTTGTTATAAGAATAGCCTTTTATATAATAAATGTATATGAATTATGTTTTGTATGTTTTTTTTGGCATATTGGAAAGCAAATGAATGTAATGGCCAAGGTTTTTCCACTATAAATGTATTATGTTGATTATTATGGTTTGTTTTCTTATTTGTTGAGTGTTAGAATTTTATGAAGATTATTATGACTTTTCTATGAATTTTATCTATATTGACATATGTTCATGAATAATATGATTAGTTAGTATTTAGATTGACATGACTATTTAATAGCCAACAAGTAGGATTAACAACATTCATTAAGGACATAGCTTGTGGTGAAGGGCAAGTTTGTGACACCTCAATCATAAACAACATAAAGGAATTATGCCAAATAGTAAAAATATTATAATACTGAGCATCCCTAATATTATGATTATATGTCATTCTCCTCATTCTCCATAAAGGATATTTAGGAAAAATACAATGGAATTTTGCCAATGGAAATTTAAGTAGCAAAGGGTCATTATAGGTAAAATGCTTAGTCTCCTTACTTTTTGTAAGAACCATGCTTTGGTGCTCATAGTTATGATTATGCATTTGGAGATTCACCATATTAATAGTGATCAAAATGTTATAATTAGAAGGGTCATTAGTTTGAAAGGTTATTAACCCCCAAGTATTGGGAAACTATATTGTTATTTCTATATTAGTGTTACCATTATTTGTTGACTTGTTATTTCTGATTGCACCATTTAGCTTCCATACATACCATGGAGGCCTAGTTTTAGTTATCATCACGATTTGGTTATAAACTTAATGTATGAACAAGGTTACGCCTTTGAAGTAACATTGTTATTCATTCAATTTAATCAGTTATTTAGGGGTGGTAATATTCAATTCGGTATTTTTTGCTAACTTGGTTATCTTTCCTATAACATTTGGTGTCAAAACAGAGGACCCTTGGTTTGATTCCTTCAAATTAGTCATCTTACCATTTTTGTTCCAACTTTAACTTTTTTATCATTGTAATTGCATGGAATTTCAAGATTGATATAGGAAGGAGCAAATTACATTGGGTATAAGTTTTAGAACTCCTTGACCATGTGTGCCGGGTTATAGAATGTACAAGCTTTTGTGGTTTTTTATCTAGTCCTTAAACTAGACTTATATAGGTAGTTTTTGTAAAACATTCATATATGAATGTTACAAGGTCTAAATTGAGTGTCACTTAAATGGGATTGGATAAACAACATGATGGGTGTATAATGCTCAAATTGTATACTTGTTTGGGAAATGTTGATGAAGTACTAGTCCATACATGTCCTCTCATATAAAAGACACCAAAAACATGTTTTGATATCTTGGACCTAAATTTTCCTTCAAATATCCAAGTTGAAATGGATTACTCGGAGCTCAAAGAGGATGTATTAGATTTCATGCCATTAAAAAATCATCAAAATCAGAATTGGAAAAGTTGTAACATGTGCAAGGTCTATCAACATAGCAAAGCCTAAATCAAAGCTTTATAAGGTGTCAACTTAAAGTCATCATAAGTTTTGAATAGAAGCTAAGTTTGTGGTGATTCAAAAAGGGTTAGAAGGAGTAATAAAAAGGATATCTAGGCATTAATTTTGGTGTAAGTTTTGAGGATAAGTTATTAAAAAAGTCCATTATCATGGAGGGTTCAACAAGGATGTCTTTGTAAGAAAAAAAGATGGAATAACCTACCAAGTGGTGGACACATGTAAAAAGAAATTATGGAATACATTATCAATAGAGAGATGATGCCAATAGGTGTAACTGGAAAGATGAATTCTTCATACATAATAATTTGAAGAATTGTTAATAAAACATTTATTTAAAGGGACAATAAAAAGTGATGAACTTACAAATTCAAAATACAAATTAAAAAAGCTTTAAAATAATAATAATAATAATTAAGGAAAACATATTCTTCCCTTTCTTATATATATATATAAATATATATATATATATATATATATATAGATATATGATATATATATATATTTATAATTATTTTTTTAAAAGAAGTTAAGATGAGTATCAAAAGGCTCTTCTTTTGAAAAATATTAAAATATATATGTTTTTCAAGTTTAAAAAAAAATGTTTTTTCTATGTTCTCACTTG
The DNA here is from genome assembly GCA_000404065.3 of Pinus taeda. NCBI lineage: Eukaryota > Viridiplantae > Streptophyta > Pinopsida > Pinales > Pinaceae > Pinus > Pinus taeda. The sequence goes on from APFE031543008.1 coordinate 31,780, forward strand.
AGATGAGCATACAAAATCTCATTTGCATTTCCTTTGTGTTCAATCTTAGACATTGATTCTAAACCAATTAGACAAAAATTTGTGTATGTAAATTTGATGCAGGTGCATTAGTAGAGATACATGTATTTTTTGTTTATTGTTTTGCATAGGTTCTAGATACTTCTAGGTTTATACATGTGTGGAGGAGTTTTTCTACGTCTTTTGTACACCCATAACGTACTCCATCTCACATAATGAGCAAAAAGATCTGAATTTGCTTGTTTTAGCATGTATTTAGGGTTGTTAGAGCAAGTTCAGGATTTGGTTTGGATTTATTCAATAACGGAAGATCTAAATGAATCTATTGGGGTTCAAGTCATCTTCCTCATGGAAACAATAAAACAAGTTGTGGTTGTTTTTTTCTTGATGGGACAAGGATAACATGTTGAGTGGATTGTTTCCAAAAAAATTATAACTTTGCAATGTGTAGAAGGAAGAATTTTGTGTACATTTGACATGTATTTATTGTATTAGATTCAAACCTTTGGCACCGTCAAGTGGATTTTAAAATGAAGGAATTTTTCTCTATGGTTTACCATTAATGTTTTCAGACTACTCATTTGATGGATTAAATGGCCTTTGACTTGTAAATCACTTTCAATACCTTTACTTTGTAATATGGTTGATCATTTACACAAATCCTAGATTGAGGTGCTTGTTAAGGTTTAGGATTGATCGTTGGATTTATGGAGGATTTGAAGCCATAGGCTCTTTGTGTTTTTGTTTAGTCCAAAATCGATATACACATAGAATTGAACCTGATTTTTATGGTCGCAGGCACGTAGTGCCTAGATTATAGTCAAGAGGAAAATAAAAAATATGGATCATGGTCGCAACTTTGGAAAAGAGTGCGTGGTTTATAGGAATTTGGGTGGATTCAATTAGAGGTAGGCATTGAGGTAGAATGGAGTTCTTGTAGAGATCATTTTCTCCTTGAAGGGAATCGAACCCCAAACCTCATGCTTGTTGTATAAAAACAAATGATTGAACTCATTTGAGATTGTGGTAGCACAATTGATTGAGTTTAATGCAAAGTTGAAGTAATAGAAGTGTGTTCAAACTCCATAAGAAACTTAACAAATTATGAGATAATTAATTCCATGTACCCCAAAGGCAAGCTCATCAATGCCTTGTTGATTTCTAGTTGAGTGGTTAAAGGGGAAAAATACCCCTACACTGATTATTATCAAAGCTTTGTTAGAAGTAATCTTCAACAGATAAGATCAGAAATAAAACTGTGAAATATAATTTTATGAGAGATGGAAACTAGAGCCAAAGGAAGAGTGGGCTAAAGAAGACAAACTATTAATGAAACTTTGCTTGAAGAGACAAGGAATATTCAAACACCTTTATAAACTATGGAACATGCAAAGAGAAGGGTAGTTAACATAAGAAATGCTAGTGACAGAGAGAAAGAATCTCAAGAAGAAGAGAAAGCAAAAGAAGAGGGTGATGTAGAAATATTTGTCAAAGAAATCTTGGCATTTAGTTCAAATTAAAATTAGAGGTACCTATTGGGAAAAATACTGAGAGGCAGTGGGGGTGGAGGGGGGTGAATTTTAAAACTCACTTAAACCTTTCAATTTCTTATTCATACTTATGTTATTGTGATTAAGTAAACCAATGTATGTACGCGATTATGATGAAGGAAAACAACATATATCCAATTAACTAACTTTTCATATATTTCATCATATGTTCTACTTTAACCAGTGTATCATTGTTTCATTAGCCTTTAATTAAATATTAACCATGAGCAGTAGGAACAGAATAAAACATCACACATAAACAACATAGCAACACATGAGGACGCCTACATTTTTAGGTGGAAACTCTATGTGGGAGAAAACCACCGTTGTTGTCGTCTCTATCTTCATCTTTTATTATAAAGGAAAATATCTTACAATCTTGTATTGGTGCAGACTCATACTAGTACGCACGCACCCACCTGCAGAAAGCTACAACTTTCTCTCATTCTTCAGCACCCACTAGAAGGGAGCTCCAACCCCCTGATCTCGTTTACTGACACCCACTAGAAGGGATCTCCAACCCCTTGAACATATTTACCATCTACCACTGGAAGGAAGCTTCAACTCCCTCACTGAAGGCTCCAACCCTCAGCTCCTCTGTGGACCACATTTCATAATGTTTCATAATGGATCCACCTGACCCAACAACATCAAACCTGTAGGCCACTTTTCATCATATTTTCAGACTGGACCCACTTTCATCATTTAAGCCCAATATCAGATAACAATATTGAAACCAATAATTGTATCAAATCACTTAATCACTGAACCAACTGAATCATCAAATCAATCCTCGAGTCTCAATCAACCAATACAACTAGATGAAACTATACTAGGACATATCATGCCAATTCAAAGCTACTCATCAATATACCAATCCAAACACTAGTACCGATCACAGAAACCAATTGTTGCTACTGGAAAGTTTGATCAACCATATGTTGGAATATATACGCTACTATTCTGCAACATAATCGTGTATGTATGCGCTTCTCCTTAAGAGGACTTGCGTACAGATCTCAAAATACTGAACAACTAAGTCTAAATCACTGTCACACTCAATCACATACAAAACCCATCACATATCATTGAACCAAATATAGATCACCACACGGTAGCATCATCCTAGTCAACATATCATTCCATAATAGGTCAACCCAGCCAGCGCTATCAAACACAAATTATCATAAGAGATACTTCATCGAAAAACAACAGAAAACATAATAGAATTGATCAAACATCATTAATAGCTCATACTACAAAACCCAAGCAGATGTATGTGAATCTTATAAACCACTTCCACGTATGTATGCGCTTTTCATTCTTGACACCTACATACAAATTTTGAACTTTTTGCAATATGTATACGTGACTACTGAGAGGAAGATCCGTGTATGTATGTGACTTCTCAATGGAAAACTAGTGTACAACTCTATAATCACTAAGTCATACCTTCACTGCACAACACAACATCTATCAAACCCAAACACCTGCATACAAACTGTTACAAACACACATCATAATATCATCATCACAGATCTATCAAACCCTATGTTAGTGTCTGTCAGTCCTGCCAATCACTAGTGATCAAATGTGCTCTTTTAAAGTTTTTGTTAAGGTCTTAGGTCAAATTTTTATATTTTCAAGTCAGTGCTCAAATAAAAATTTGGTCACTGGTTGGTGCTGGTCTAGGTCATCTCTACTCCCTTGGTAAGCAAAATCACCACCCCAAGCATGGTCATGTCATTATTTATTATCATAAGTCTAAATGTTGGTCTAGGTCATCATTATGGTCTTGAAATCATGTATGGTTGAAAAGTGCAAAGTTTCATAAAGTAGTTAAGAGTACACCTAGTCTCATCATTTGCTTGTGTCATCCATATCCAATGAGATTCATGTCATCATTCTTGTCACTATCATGGGAGTTAGTGAATTTATGGAATGAAGTGTTAAAGTGCAATGGTTCACATTGAGATCTTACTTTCCACTTCAAGTAAGATTGTTGCATGTACTTTTCAGTTACAAGTTACTCTAATCAAGCACCTTTGATGTCACCTATCAAATCAAGCCTCCCAACACATATAACTACCTCCTAAATCCTCCCCTAAGATTTTCCCGTGCCCATTCCCCTCATTTCCTTTACTTTCCCACAAACCCTAGCCTATTGCTACACTTTTGGCACTTTCCTAGGCTAGGACCGTTTTTTCCACTTTTGCACCCTTTCCCTTCACCCATACCCTAAAATTTCACCTCCCTACACTCCCTAACATCTACCCGTACCCCCCATAATTTTTCTAAGAATTTAGAGACCCTAAATCCCCTTCATCTCCCTCAATTTAAGAAACTGCCCATATCCCCTGTTTTTCCCTACAGCAAACCCTAATTTCCCTTCCCATTGAGCTAGGGTTTAATGTGGATTATAAGGCTAATGAGCAGAGGAAGCATAAAGGAGGCCAAGAAAAAGAGGTCTCAAGAGGCAGAAAGAGAAAGAGAGTGAGCCATCTCCTCCACTAGCTCAAAGGGACATTGACAAGTCATTTGCTGAACATAGGGACATTTTTGCTTCAAAATATGTTTATGACCAAATGGAGATGAATTTTACAAAAGTGAAAGAAATTTTTGTCAATCATAGGCCAAGGAACAAAAAACTCCTTCATTTTATGCACATGTATTATTATTGGGGATAAATTCCCAAAATACAGTTGATATAGGAGAGTTGTTGCACTTCTGGAGTAGTCTTGGGAGATGCAGCCAAAAAATCCTCTAGGAAGGCCTTGAAACTCCAAACTTTTTGTTGCACTTTTGCTGTGAGCGCGCTGAGCTTTTTCAATTTTTAGTGATGAAATTCAAACTTGAATTATGAACAAATGGAAAAGTATTTTTGGACATAGGAGGAATTTTGGTTCATAACGTAACAAATAACAAAAACCTCTCTCTGTTTTGTAAAAATTGTTATGGGTAGAGATATATGGCTTCATATTTTAGCCCTATTTTTGTAGAAAACCCAGAATTTTTGGCAATTTTTGAAACAGTCAGTAGGTCAAAAATGCAGCATGGCCCACGTTGCGCTTTTGATGGGGAGCTCCAAATGACATTTGGTTTGAATATTTAGATTCCTCATCACTTCTAGCCTTTGGGAAAAAAATTTCAACAGGTTCTGGTAGGTGGAAAAGGCTAAAGACTACCTAAAAATCACCTCTTTGCCCTCTTTTTGAAGAGCTCGCTGCACTTTTGGGAGTACCTATAGGAGAATGAATTTTTTGCAAGCTAGGAGCAACCTTTTTCAGTTCTTGAAGATTACATCATGTATCAGACATCCACAACTTTCCAATGAGTCATCAAGATCCTAATTTGGACCTCGAGAAGGCCTCCAAAAATCAATTCTACCAATTTCACTGTGTTTTCTCCTAGCACGTTGCGCTTTTGCCCGAAACTAATGTTTCTCACTTTTATCGGCCAAATTTGAGTTTTTGTGATGTAATTACTTGTCCTTGATGTAATTACGATGTAATGAAGGGTAAATAAGCTTGTTAGGTTGTTTTCATGTAAATTTAGGCCTCATTTATGAGAGCAGTTCAGTCAAAGTTTAAATGGAGGATTTGTTTTAGCCTCCCTAGACATTAGGGTTTTGTTTGAACACCTCATGTAATCAATTTCTAAACTGAAGGATTCGACCCTAAGAGAGGGGAAGATGGTTTCTAATCTATATGTATCTATCTTTCAGTCATAGAATAGGTTGGACATCAATGAGTTGAACTCTTAGAGCTCGTAGCTCATTACTTTTGTAGAAATTCAAAGGAAAGTTGCAACCATTATTCAGGAATTCTTGTGTTGTGAGTTTTTTATCATGTTTATCTCTGTTATAGTTTATATGAATTATATTTCCATTCTCTTTCCATGCCTATGCTTTTCAGTGATTTTCCTTTAAGGTTATAAACATAATTCTTAGTTTTAAGCTCTGTTTTGTTAGGAATTTCATGTTTGTGTCACTTGTCTTCTGATAACTGAATTCATGCTTGCCATGATCATTTTGATCTCTGATTTTTAATCCTACACTACATCGACAAAACCCTAAAAGTATCACAAAGGCACAACTACCATGCTCCTTTATATCTCTTGTAGCTGAACCCTTTGATCTTTTGACCTAGTTCCCTGATTTTCCCTCCTGATCCACCACAACCTTAAAAATTTCAAAACCTTACCTGAGCCTAACATATCTAGCCTAAAATCTATTCTTCTTCCAGTCAATTCATTGGTTGTGATCATAGAGAGATCCCTCTTCGGTTTAGCAGAGCTAGTTGTTGAACCCTAAGTAGTTTGAGGTTACCTCCTTTGATCTCCCTTCTCAGCCTTGGGATATTGTGGAGGATAACATTTTGGCGTCGTTGTTGGGGAGATGAGTGATTTATCTTCCCTGGGAAAGAACAACAAGGATTAGATCTGATTTTTTGACGGTGGACAATGGTTAGACACATAGAAAAACTATGCATATTTCACCTGGCGACTCCAATGTCGAAGAATCCAAAGGTTTATAATTTTCATGGCGACTCCATTATTAAAAAACCAATAGTTTGAAGAACTTCTTGGTGAATTAACTGTTTTCAAGATGGATTCAATTTCTTGAAGGTATGCTCCAATGAATCATGCTCACATTCCTGGTTTTCTAAATCAAATTCCTTGCATAGATTGGTAGATTAATTTGCCCAGGTTCATAGATGGAAACAAGGATGAAATTATTCTGCATCTACTCAAATTTCATTGGCATATATATAAGCTCAGTATTAGGTTTCATGAGGATTGTTTGATGAAAATGTTTCATTTGGGGAATTTTGAGGTCTAAAATGGGCCTCCTATTAGGAAATTATAAAATAATTGTGGAAATAATAAAATAAGATTAGATTACATCATCAAATTTTAGAGGGAAAAAAGAAAACTATTTATTCAACTTGTATTTTCAACTTATCTCCCTATGGGTTTACTCAAATTTCGAGCAGAAAAAATTGTTGGATGCAAAATTTTATTCCTCATCCAAGGAGTATGCATGTTTCTTACTTTCCATTGATGCTACTGCACGAAAAATGAGAAATACACAAAAAAAAACGTGATCACAATCACGTGTTTTCATGTATTTCTCATTTTTCATATATCAGGTCCATCAAAAGTATGCAACATGGGTAATCCTCGGATGAGGAATTAAATTTTGACTCCAACGAGTACTCCCACTCGAAATTTGAGTAAAACCTTAGGGAGATAAGTTGAAAATGCGAGTTGAAAAAGTTTCTATTATTTTATTATTTTTTAATCTTCTTACTTATTTACTCCAAAAATGGTGTGTCATCCCCCATGGTTGACATCACCATCTTAAATCTTATTGGTTCTCATAAAGTTTATTTTGGTTGTACATTTTTCTTAGGAGGCCCATTTTAGACCTCAAAATTCCCCTAATGATGGTCACCCTAGAAGGAAAAGCAAGATCATGGTATGAAGGATTGAAGCTAGGTAGCTTATCTTCTCTTAAAGATTTCCATAGAGTGTTCTCCGAGCATTACAGGAAGTCTATTTTACAAAGTTGTTGTGATTATTGTGAAGGTTTTATTGCATATCTTAAAAGTGTAGATGATATCAAATGTATGGATGATGAAGAGATCATTGGAGCCTTCTATGATTTTTCATTCGAACAACAATTTGAAGAGGCTAATCACTTTGATACACGAGATCATACTCAGCACACAATAGCCTCCTCTTTGATTGATGAAGAAATAGATGATGAATATAGTCTAGATGCTCATAAATATTCCCCACAGGAAACAATTCTGGTAGTAACACAACGCACTGATCAACTAGAAGTTAAGAAAGAATTCAATAGCCTGAAACTAATCAAGAAGAGGAGAATAATGAAAAAGAACAGGTTATTTTAGATCCTATGGGTGTACACATTAGCACTGTGGTTGTCAAACAAAGTCCTCTTGCTAATCATCAGGTAAAAGTAACTGAGCATATCATTGAAGAATTATTTGTTGATTTGCAGCAGTCTTATGATCCACAAGAACATCTCCAACAACCAATATTTTCTTCCATGATTAAAGATCAATCAGATTTGAATGATGAAAGCCAAGTTTTATTTCATGATCCTAATGATGAGTTGCAGCGACCTTACCAAATTCTATGTGATCTAGTTAATGATGAAGACATCCTTATTGCATATGACCTTGTTGTTGTGTTTGATGAAATTCAAGAAAATTTAGAGCCCTTATCTATTGTGGATGATGAGAATGAAAAACAATTTGCTCTCATTCTGTTTGATGGGAATCAGTTTCAACATATAGACAAACCAAGATTGTGGAATAAGGTTTGTTTTACTCATTTTAATCATCCAGAAGATCTTATGTTGCATGATTTCCATGATCCTCTAGTGAGTTTATTGCAGTCATCAGTAGAGGAAGAATTTTCCAAGTTTTTCAATACATGTATTGGATCTAGTGGAAAAGTTGAGTTGCCACTTTCTTTTTTCTTCTGCCTGCTCAAGGAAAGTGTGAGTAGGATTCAAGTAAGTAGCCATTTGTTGGATTGGTTACAATGGAGGAATCATTACACTTGATTGTGTATATATATATATATATATCTTCAGTAGTTGGGCGGTTATCATCAGGATTTGAAGCTCGTAGTGAAGGCCCTAAGATCCCTATGGTCTGCTGCTATAAGTAAGTTTAGTCAGTGTGTTTTTTATGGTCAAGTCAGTTCAGTTTGTTAGCCAGTTTATAGTTTTGAGTTTGAATTTTTATTATTGACTCCATGCCCAATGGATAAGGCTACTTGGTCTATGATGTTATTGACACCTCCTAAAGGAGCTACCATCCCCAGCTGGAGCTAATGTTAGTGTCTTTTAGTCCTGTCAATCACCAGTGATCAAATGTTGATATAGGAGGATCTCGTCAGATCAGTTGCACAGTTTCATCGTCAGTGTTCAGTGTCATCGTCAGCATTCAGTTCAATGTCGTCAGTTTCGACAATGTTGTTTATGGTTCAGGTTGTTCAGGTAATGTCTATGGTTGATATGGTTTAGCACTTGGTTGTCGACATGAATTTGTCATTAATTCCATCAGGATATGATTTTCGACGTGGGTTTCTCATTCGCCTTTGCAGAGTTTTGTATTGGCATATGATTGTCATCCGCCTTTGCAGGATTTGGTGTCGGTATGGGTTTGTTGTCGAGTAAGGTTTGGTTGTCATCATGGTGTTAATGACTAAATGCCATATTGTGACAAATATGTTTTTAATAAGTGGAACTAAACCTAAGGCTAAACCTATTCGGATGTCATTGCATTTAAAACTGTGTTAAAACCTAGAAACCTAAGCCTCGGCCTATTCAAATTGCAAACAAAACAATATAAAAACATATGATAGTCCTAAACCGCCAACCTTGACCATGTCATAACTGTTAGGGGTCAGGCTCATGTGAGCATAGTATTGACACAGTCAACCACAACATCAATAGTCAGCGAAACCAGTCATGTGAACAGAAGAGTTTACACTACAGAGTTAATGTAACCGCATGGAGAGTTAACATTAACTATGGACATGTGAGTAGGTAAGCGGGCTGGGATATGTGAATAGGTTTCAGAACCGCAACGGGGTATAAACCATCGGCATGTGAGCAAGTGTTAGTTCAATGCAAGGTTGCCACGTCAGAGGTTGTGCACGATGGAAAGCCGCCAGGTGTAACCACAATGGCGGAGGTAACGTGGACACATGTAAACCGTCAAGGCGATGCCTACATCGAAACCACCGGGAGAAGACTGCGAAGGTGTCCATTTGTGGTTAGCTCATGACCTGTTCACATGGAAATAGTTAGCCAGCGCGTTGTCTAATAATCGCCAATGGTTCTGTTTTTAGTATATGGTTATTTTTAGGTTTTTGTAATTAAAATTTTGGTTATGTTAATTCGAGGACCATGCCTAATGAACCTAAGTGTCATTTCATGGTTAGACCAATACCTAAAACCCTTCAATTCAGTAAATTCGTGCCAAGATTAGCCCAAAGGAGTTCACATGTACCTGCAGGCCTATAAGAGACAGTTTTCCTCATTGAAGTAGGAAGGAGAGTGATTTTGGTTTTTGTATGCAGATTCTGGAGGATATAGGTAGTTTTGTTTTCAGTGTAACAGGAGCATCCAGAGTCGGAATCGGGAACCATGATAGGCGTTGGAAAGCTGGTTCAAAGAGCTATCCTTTGATAGTGACCAAAAGTGCCTGCGTGCACATTCAGTTTGGTAAAATCTCTATGTAATTGACCTCTTCTATTTCAATCCTAATGAAGCGGTTTCCCATCTTGAAAGAGGAACCAGAGACGTAGTCCATTAGGGATGAACTTTGTAATCAACTTTGTTGTCTAGTATCGTTGTGTTTTTTTGTTTTCACTTCTGTTATGCATCTTAATTATGTTTTATCAGCTGTTGTAAAGTCTTCTTCTCAAGCATTTCTCTCGATTTCCGTACTTTCAGCTTACATTCAATTCATTAATGGCTAATCAATTCTACATTAGTTTTAACTTATGATCATTTCAGATCATATAATTTGGTATCAGAGCATGTTGAGTTTGTAGAGTTTTCGATTGAATGTTAACCAGGTTTTGATGGGCTGGATTTTATCACCAACAGTCAAGGGGATCTCTCCAGTGTAGGTTCCCAACTAGAGCCTACACCGCGTGTGTTGGAGATCCCTTCCGGTATGTAGGCCCGACTGCCATTCATTTTTGTGGAGCTAGCTTCAGACGGAGATATGATATAAACTTAGTAGAATGTATGAGCTTTAATAAACACAAGATAATAATTGACAAATATCATGTACCATATATATACCATGAATAGAAAACAGTAAACCACACAATCTCACATAGAGTTACTGTTAGCAGGATTTTAGATAAGACTTGTGCATACTAGATAAATAATGCTTAACGATTGCAAAATCAATTTACAACAATCAACGATTTATCAGCATACATAACTGTGCAGTAAAAAACAAATAGATTGTACTAATACCTAAAGAAATAGTTCATTGGCATGAGTATAGAGTGAGTACACCAAATACCATCCATACGTAGAAAAACTAGATTTGGAGTACAAAACAGCATGTGGGGAGACCGCACATCAAATAGCCTTCAGGAACATTCGATCCGTTAAGTGAGAAAAATACTCATGGCACAAGCACATAGATATTTGAAGCATTCAATAGTGAAAACATACAATTAACTATTGTATTGACTAGGAGAAAAATTCTCTTAAGCAATATGTCTATGAATCTCCAAAATAGGCCTCAACAAAGATCCCTTACAAATGAGGCGTGAGGTTACATTTATAGGATGAGAGAGAAATTTGGTCTACTCTTGACTCTTGGACTTCCTAGTGAATTTTCACTAATCAAATGAATCTTGGCATTCTATGTGATCTTTCGAGTTCATAGAGTATTCTGTGCTATCATAGTACACAAAAGAAAAATGACTATTATCCTAGTTAGCTAATCTACAGATGGCGAGTTACGAAATGTTGAGCCTGAGATTTTCTGTCAGGTAAGCACACCATATGTTGTATTCTATTACAATGGGAGAGATTTGTGGTTGGCCTTCATCATGTTGGTGTAAGTGCATCTGGGATAAGGGTATTTCACTTGGCACGTATATGATTGTTCAAGGTACCCAACTTGGTGTAGAGCCTCACTGGTTCTATAATGTAACACTTGATATTTTCTCTTGAGATTGGCATATCTCCTTTGCGGGTGACTTATCTATATGTATCCACGAATGCTTGCACCTCATTGTTGATCTCCTCCTAATTTCTTACCTGTCCAATCTCTCCTGAACAATTTTTTGTGGGAAGCCAACACCCTCTCCACATCTTTGGCCAATTTTTCTCTGGAGTGCACCTTGATACGAAGCTGGACCCTGGTATTCTGCATAGCGATCCAATATTTCCTTAGAACTACTGTCGGGGCTTCAGGGTACTTTTCAGACCACTCATGTATTTTATCTAAGGCGGTCATGGCCTCTTTGAGCATGGCAACCCTTTCTTTCAAGTGATTTTGAACGGTCACTATGGTTGCTATAGTGTGGTGCAGTTTTTCCATTTCTTCATACACTACTACCGTAGTCTCCCCCAGGATATTTGTTTCTGATGTGACTATCGCTTGGAAATCAACTGATCTTGTGTGTAACAAGTAGAGTGTCGCATTTTCCTCCTCCATCTTTCTCTTCCCTTGTTCTGCGACGATGGCCCTTTGCTCAGATGCACATAACCTGTTTTGAAAATATACAATCTTCTTACTCATCTGGGCGACATTGTGTTGTAAGGCAGCCACGAATGTTGTACCAATGAAGGCGATCATTTGAGGATTTGACGTGATATTTGGCACAATATTTGTTGCCCTAGTTACCAACAATGGGTCAGCTGGGTTTCGGCTGCAAGATTTCTTCCTCTCCTGTATAATTTTGAGGTTTAGTTCATCAAATGTGATTTTAGTCAGATCTAGAACCTCTTCATCTTGATCTTCTGAGATGCCTAGCTCTCAGAGGGGAAGGTGTACACCAGTGAGGGGAGTAATGGTAGGTACATCCAAAGGGGGAAGCTCACTTTGTCCCGAGCTTGAGTTGACCACCTTGCTCATCTCTCTTTGTTCATTTACTCTAGCTTCCTTTTCCCTGTTTTCCCTAAGCTCCTCCTCCTGTTGCCTCTTCTCTCTTTCTGCTAGTGCTCATTGCCTTTCTAGCTCTTCCTCCATGTTCTTCAGTTCCTGTTCTAATCTTTGTTGTTCCTCTTGTTTTTTCTTTGCAGCTTCTTCTGCTTGTCTTTGCTTTTCATCTTCTTCTTGCTTCTTTCTCTCTATCTCATCTTGTGCTCTCTTTTCTTCTTCCTGCTGCCTTTTCTCGTCTTCTTGCATTTTATTCTCTATCTCATCCTGGCTTTGGTCGCCAGATGCCTGCAGTTGTTTGCTTTTTAGTTCTCTTCACCTCTTTAGCTCTCGCTTCTTTCTTGCCAGTTTGGCATTTCTTTGTATGAGCATAACTTCCTCTTCCTCGTTGTTGCTTAGAGGGTCTTCCACTTCTTTTCCTTTTCGCTTCCCTGATTCATCAGCTCCCTTTGGTGTTCTTTTTCTAATTCTTACATCATCCTGGAAATCATTAAGGAGCTCATCTTCTATGGTCTACTGGTCACTAGTGTTGATCTCCCTTGTGGAGTTATACGAGTTCCTAATTTTGTCCTCGAGATCCTTCCTAATGTGGGTGTAAGACCAACTGAATTTCACCTTCTTACAGTGGATAGCTATGACTTTCTCGGGGTCATATGTTCTGTAATTCAGGGTCACAAAATGGCTTCCCTCCAGCTCTTTAGCTTCACTTCTACCTGTTTGAATTTTTCTACTATGTACACTCCAATACTGAGAGGGAAAGGCGGCCAAGGTTTCTTCTTACCTTTTTTCAACACCTTCGAGAAACCCTGTGTTATCTGGTAGCAAACCTCTCGTAGAAGAGTCCTATCTGTGACGAACTTGGTCAGAGCATGAGGAGATTTATGAGTACGAAACACCGTGACAATTGTTCCTTCATTGATAGGGAACCAATGAGAAGTTTTAACCACGGTCCTCATGGCTCTCTTTGACATGCAAGGTGGTTCTTCCCCAAACAACAGTTGGTATAATGGGATGATAAATGTTTCAGATATTATATCTGACATGGCTCTATAAGTTGTGTCCTAGAAGACTTTGTAGTGGCAGTGAACGAGTTGGGATACTGATGAGTCTCAATTGCAGCTCCAATGCTGAAAGTGGCACCTTGAACAGACAACATCAAGGAGGTATAAAGACATATAGAATTTTGGAGGTTGCTTGAGGTGTGGGCTGTGGGCGGTGGCTATGTTGGTCCTCAAGGATGATGACAAGATGCTCGTCTAATTAAAAATAATTCCCTGAGTGGTGACAACATACATGAGTGGGACCCACGTGCCATAAAACACATCACAGTTTGCCTTGCCATATAGCCAGCACATCATTGCAGTGATTAACTGATATACTCTACGTAGCCCTTCTATATTATAGGCCTGGTTTGTCCTGACTTGGAATTTCGCAGGTTCTTGCCACCAATCTTTCGTCGGGATAGTGAATTTGGCAAGCCACTTGGTGTTAAAAATTTGTTGCTTCTCAGGAAATTTGTAACAAGTGCTAATGTTTGCCAAAGCAATGGTGGCTATAGGTGCTCCATCATGACCCCTAATCATCCAGTCATCTGTGCTTGTACACTGCAATACCCATTCGATGATCTCAGAGCACGAGAATAGTGGTGGATGAGTCGCTACTTTATGTAATCTTGACCTTTTGACATTGATATATACTTGGAAGTCCTCCTGTGTTTCTGGGATTTCCCTCTTAGCAAATTCCTCATAGATCTCATACCAAGAGAGCCTAGTGGTTTTATTTATGTTGCAAGCTGTGTCTGTAAAGATAAGTGGTTATTCGTCTAGATTGGCTTCCCATGCCCCACTTCTTGAGGTGCCTTGAGCTGTTTTAGTAGTCGGGTGACCCATCTCATCTCCAAAAGAAGAAATGGCTATGCACTCGAGCTCGACGTCACTTGGCATGTCAAAAATGCAATCCCACGATGGGAGAGAGGGCATGACAATAAATTAAAACACAATAAAAAGAAAACTTAGCCAGTGAAAGGAGGGTCGCGGGGATGAGCGAGTCGCAAGGTCTCCAATGTTAAGAATGAAGCTGTGCAATTGAGGTAAAGGGTCGGGCGGTCGCGATGCACAAAATTAGGTCACGGATCACACAGTGGGTGGTGGTCGTAGGTCGCAAATGGTAGGAGATCATGGGAAAGAGGAGTCGTGAAGTCGTGAGGGGAAGGGTATCGCGGTCGCGGAGCGTGCGACTATGGCTCAGATTGACTTAGAGAAGGCCCTGAATGACTTCGGGAGACTGGGGTCACTTTCAGAAGGATGGAGCTTCGGGTTCTTGATCTAATGAGGGGATCAAATGCAAGGAAAACCTGAAACTCTGAGTGGAGGAATAGGGAAAGGCTAGGGTAACCTATGAAGCACAAACGGAAAGGAAAGCTAAGTAAAAAAGGCTAAACCCTAGGGCGGGAGGTAAGCCGGAGGTCAGGAGGTGCAGTTAGTGACATTTGGAAGAAAATAATCATTGCAGGAGGGAGGACCATTACTTACCGGAGTCGGATGCATGCACGAAGTCGGGTTGAAGGGATTTCTGGCTTCCAGTGCGACCAACAGAGCCTTGCCAAATGCAACTAGGGTGCCCTCCTATTTATAAAATAATCGCACGTGCAGAGGTCATGAGGGTCGGGAGTGCGGATATTGCGACCTTGTGACTCACAGGTCACTAAGTTGCATGAGTCGCGAGGTCAGGTTGGAATGTACGAATAGGTGGTACGACCTTGCGAGTCATGGAGTTGCATAGTCGTGTAGTCGCATAAGTGATTAATGGTAATTATGGCGACTTTACGGCTTTGTGACTTTGTGACTCGGAAGGTCGTGGGGTCACGGGGTCATAGGATAGTTGAGCGGTTGGAGGTGCGACTATGCAACCTTGTGACTTGCGAGTCACTGTGGTCGCAAGGGTTACCATGGTCACGAGTACAGGCGATAGTCGCGTTCCCACTATGCGACCCAGTCTATTGAGGCATGAACTGGCAATTTGGCTTAACTTAGTCAAAACTTGGAATTTTCTTCAGGTTTACTGACACCGATGAACCTTCAGGTAGGACCTGGTAGGGTCGAAGCTTAGGCTTGATATAGGGG
>APFE031543012.1:0-16696 GCA_000404065.3 Pinus taeda
TTGCCACCACATTACGAACTGGGGTTCAGTGTGGCAATACCTTGGAATAAAGAAGATAATCAAGCTCCATACCTAACATATTCTCGACAGAAAGGCACTTGGAACAATACAATTGTGCCTAACAGACTCAGTAGCCTTTAATATTTCACTGGAAATGACAACAAAGGGTTTAATGTCTAAATTGACCAAGTTGTATGAAAAACCCTCAGCCTCAGATAAGCTATTTCTTATGAAGCGTTTATTTAATATGAATTTTTCAGAAGGTGGATCTGTTGCTGATCATTTAAATGAATTTAATACAGTTACGAGTCAGTTCAGTTGTGTAGGGGTGACATTTTATGATGAAGTTAGGGCTTTGTTATTTCTATGCTCCTTGCCAAAAGGTTGGAATGGTTTAGTTATGGCCATTAGTAACTCTATCTTTGGATCTACTACTTTAAAATTTGGTGATGTTGTTGGTGAAATCCTTAGCGAGGAAATGTGACGGAAAAGCTCCGGTGAGACATCAGATAATGCTTTAACTATAGAGACTAGGGGAAGAAAAATGGAAAGAGGAAAGAGCGCAGGATATCACAGTAAGTCAAGGAAAGGCAGATGCAAGTCTAGATCAGGGATAGTTTGATGGAAATGCGGGAAGAAAGGACACCTCAAGAAAATTGCAAGTCTCGGAAGGGAAAAGAAGGAGATTCACAGCAAGAAAACAATCATGAAGCGAATGTGACAGATGATGTGTTGCAAGATGCTTTGATTCTTTCATTAGAAAATATTATTGATGCCTAGGTGGTAGATTCAAGGACCTCATTCCATGCCACAACTGATAAGAAACATTTTCGTGATTATGTTTAAGGAGATTTTGGACAAGTTCGATTAGGTGATGATAAACCCTGTAAAATCATTGGAATGGGTAAAACTTTCATTAAATGGAAAAATGGAAATCAATGGTTGTTGGAGGAGGTAAGGCATGTTCCAGATGTGAAGAAAAATATAATTTCAACAGGGCAGTTGGGAGGTGGAGGTTGTCTAACTACTTTTACAAATAAAACCTGGAAGGTCACTAAAGGAGCCCTGGTAATAGCAAAAGGAGAAAAGGTTGGTATATTGTATTTATGCAATAGTATTTCTAATTCTATTAATGATTTAATAGGAGAAGATATGACATTTTTGCATCATAGGCTCATGCACATGAGTGAGAAGGGGATGCAGATTCTTCACTCAAGAAATTTGTTGCCAGGTTTAAAGCATGTTGATTTTCAATTATGTGAGAATTGTGTTTATGGAAAATAGAAGAGAGTCAAATACCTTAGAGTTGGGAAATAAAAGAAGAGCGAAAAATTAGAGATTTTGCATACAAATGTATGGGGACCTGCTTAGGTATCATCTCTCAGTGGCTCTTGTTATTATGTTACTTTTATTGATGATGCAACTAGAAAAATCTTGATTTATTGTATTCAGAATAAATCTGATGTATTTTATAATTTCAAGAAATGGAAATATTTGGTTGAAAATGAGAAAGGAAAAAGGTTGAAGTGTTTCAAATCAAAAAAATGGAGGTGAATATTGCAGCAAAGAGTTTGATATGTATTGTTCAGAGAATGGAATGCACAGGGAGAAGACAGTTCTAGGAACACCACAAGAAAATGGTGTGTCAGAAAGGATGAACATGACAATCATGGAGCATGCAAGGTGCATGAGATTGCATGCAAGATTGCTTTTACAATTGTGGGAAGATGTTGTAGATACTATTGTTTATCTAATAAACAAATGGCCTTCAAGTTCTTTGGATGGTGGTATTCCATAGGAGGCATGGGCGGGTAAAAAGGTAAACTACTCAGTTTTAAAGACTTTTAGTTGTGAAGATTGTGTCCACATTAATAAAGAAAATAGAAAAAAACTTGAGGAAAAATCAAAGAAATGTACCTTTATTGGATATGGTGTTAATGATTTTGTTTATCGCTTTTATGATTATGAAAAACGCAAAATAATTAGGAGCAGAGATGTCATATTCAATGAAAATTTTTTGTATGAGAATCAGATGCAGGAAAAGAAATAGGAAAAAAACAAAGAATTCACAATGCTTGTTGAGATCACAGGAAAAGTGAAGGTGCCTGAAAACCATAATGATCAATATTTAGAACAACAACAACAACCAAAATAGCAATAAGCACCTCAAACACCTGAAATTGTTGTTAGAAGATATACCAGGATAAGTAGACCCCCTAAACAATACTCACCTTCATTATATTATGTATTGTTGACTAATTCTAGTGAGCCAGAATGTTATGAAGAAGCAGTGAAGGTAGAAACTAGGAAGAAGTGGGAGCAACCATGAAGGAATAGATGGACTCCTTATTACATAACCAGACTTGGAACTTAT
Source organism: Pinus taeda (assembly GCA_000404065.3). Lineage (NCBI taxonomy): Eukaryota > Viridiplantae > Streptophyta > Pinopsida > Pinales > Pinaceae > Pinus > Pinus taeda. The sequence goes on from APFE031543012.1 coordinate 2,375, forward strand.
TCATGTTGCATGCAGGTAAAACAACATTGTAGAATAAATGGGTTTACAGGTTGAAGGAAGAAGATGGAAGTAGAAAAAGGTATAAAGCTAGACTTGTGGTGAAGGTGTTTGCACCGAAAAAGGGTATAGATTTTAATGAGATATTTTCTCATGTTGTTAAAATGACTTCAATTAGAACTATTTTAATTCTAGTAGTAGCTGAAGATTTGCATCTTGAACAGTTAGATGTAAAGACAACCTTTCTCCATGGGGATTTGGAGGAAGAGATATATATGCAGCGACCACAAGGATATGAGGTAAAAGGGAACAAGAAACTAGTGTGCAGGTTGAAGAAAAGCTTGTATAGCTTAAAATAGGATCCAAGGAAGTGGTATGACAGGTTTATGTCTGAACAAGGTTATACTAGATGTCACTCTCATCATTGTGCTTATGTCAAAAGGAAAATGATGGAAGTTATATTATATTGTTATTGTATGTAGATGACATGCTTGTTGCTAGGTCTATCATGTAGGAAATAAATGAGCTCAAAATAAAATTGGCAAACTCATTTGCAATGAAGGATTTGGGTGTTGTAAAACAAATCCTTGGTATGAGAATAACTATAGATAGGAAGAATTGAAAATTAATATTGTCTTAGAGTGAGTACATAAAAAAAGCATTGAAAATATTTAACATGCAAAATGAAAAACAAGTTAGTATACCTTTGGTTATCCATTTCAAACTAAGTAAGGAGGTGTGTCCCAAGACTTAAGAAGAAATGGCATATATGTCTAAAGTCCCATATGCATTAGCAGTTGGAAGCTTAATGTATGAAATATTGTGCACAAGGCCTAATATTGCACATGCAGTGAGAGTTGTAAGCAAGTACATGAACAATCCGGGAAAAGAACATTGGATGGTGGTGAAGTGGATTATCAGGTATTTGAGACGTACCATAAATAAAGCATTATGATTTGGTGGTTCAAACATTGCTCTACAATGATATGTTGATGCAGATATGGCGGGTGATATAGATAACAGGAGGAGCACCACAAGGTATGTGTTTATTGTGGGTGGAACAGATGTTAGTTGGGTTTCAAAACTCCAAAGTGTTGTTGCACTCTCAACCACAGAACCAGAGTATGTTGTTGCTACAGAGGCTAGTAAAGAAATGATTTGGTTACAAAGGTTTTTGGATGAATTGGTTAAGAAGCAGGAGTTGGGAAGGTTATACAATGATAGCCAGAGTGCCATACATCTTACAAAGAACTCTGCATTTCATTCCAATACTAAACATATACAGCTCAAGCACCATTTCATACGGCTAGTGTGGGAAGATGGACAGTTGAAGCTGGAAAAGATACACACTAGCAAGAATCCTGCAGATATGTTAACAAAGTTGTAACCAAGGAGAAACTGAGATTCTACTCAGTTTCAATTGGTCTTCAAGTATGATGATGAAGATGAGAAACAAACAAGTCCAAAGTGGAGTCATTGTCCAGCAAATGAAGCAACGGTGGATTTGCTATAATCAGTCTCCAAGTGGGAGATTGTTGGTTGTGGAGCTTGATTATCTTCTTTATTCATAGGTATCATCGCATTGGACCCCAATTCATAATGGGGTGGAAATGTCACCCGTCTTTTTACGCCACCAGGGGGGACGATGACGATAATTTAGAGCCCCCACCCCCCGTGGCGAGGAATTGGGGGCAGCGCCCCCAAAGCTAAAAATAGAAGTAACATTTCCTTGTAAAATGTTGTAATTTTGTAGTCAATCTAGGTCCTTCATTAGGTGGAAATCTAACAGTAGAAGTTATGTTTAATTTAGGTTTTTTTTCCCTAGAAGGAAAACCCTCGTTATATATAAGGGAATTTTATTGCGACTATGTATTTGTGTATTTTGATAGAGAAAGAGAGAGGAGATTGTGTGAGAGTGAAGAGGGAATTACAACGGTTCTGTTGTAGGTTGTATCTCTTCATTTTGCTGGATAATATAAAAGGAAGTACTGGCTATTTCTCCATGGAAGTAGCCCAAATTGTGTGAACCACATATATTTGTATCTCTCTTTTTTTATGTGTTTTTTGTGTTTATATTTCTACAATATTTTTATGTGTTCCATTGCTCTGTAATATGTAATTTTCTAACAAAACTATATACAAAAATGTGAACCAAGTGCATGCATGGATGAATAAAGAATTTTTTTAAATTGTCTTTTTCACTTTGTTGCATCTATACCAGGTGGTGTCTCACCTAATAACATACACCTATTGATATTATATGGTCATGGAAGTCACATGGTTTTACAAATAAATGAGGAAGAAAATAATTTGGGCATTGACCTATTAACATTGCCAACTCATACCACTCACAGATTGCAATCCCTTGATGTTAGTATGTTTGGCCCTTTCAAGAACTATTTCAAGTTATATCATGCTACGTGGATGGAAAGGAATCCAGGGGTTGAGGTGAAAAGGTTCAAGCTAGCAGAGCTTGCAAGTAAAGCGTTTAAAAGGTCTCTAACACCATCAAATATAAAGTTTGGCTTTAGGAGTACAGGAATCTAGCCACTGAATTATGATGCTCTTATGCATTATACTAGTTGTAGCCAGGTGTTTCATGTGGATGGTCAGGAAGAAGGACATGTCCAAACAGGTGTTGAAGTGAAAGAAGTAGACGAACAGGATGATGTGGTTACAGTAGGTAATATGATTTCCCTCTCTCAAGGACACTTATATTGTGATGATGATGAAATTGTATGTGAAACATAGTACAATCATGAAAAAACTCACAGTAACATGGAGGTCATTCTACCAACTCAAGAACATGAAATTTATGTTGTTGATATTGTTAATGACATTGTTGAACATGAAGTTGAAAATAACCAGTTAGCATTGCCAAGCCAAGTAACCCCACTGCCATGGCTGGCAAAAGCCATGATTAATTTGAATGAACATAGTGTCTCAACAACCAATGAACAAAGCATGAACATGCCTTCACAACCAACAGAATTAAACAATGAAATTGTTCATTTCTTTTGTGGACAATAGATCAATGGAAGAAGATGAAGCACATAATGAGGCATCAAATGAGGATAACAATATAGTTCAATCAATTGTCTCCAACACTAAAAGGGAAGTACCAAGCAATGAAATGTAGGTGGGAGGGGTGGAGAAGTTACTTCGTTGATTCCTAAAGCTACCAGTAGAGAGAGTATCAATGAAAAAAATCAAGAGACACCGGGTAGTCTTCATTTTGGCCAAAGTTCACAATTACTCACCTCAGAAAACTATATAAACCTATTAGTTGAGTTTGCAAAAGAAAAAGAAAAAAAAAATAAATTCAGGAATTAAAACAGGAAAAGAAGGATCTAACCAAGAAGAAGAAGACAACAAGGATTGTTGTAGAACAATGTTGAGCATATGAAAGGCTTGAAAGAGATCAAGCAAGGCAAGAGAAGGACCAACAAAAATAAATTTCAAGATAGGAAAAGGAATCAAGAAAGGCGCAACAAATGATTGAAAAGGAACAAGGGATGATCAATATGGTTGACAATGATGCAATCACAGATGGTGAAACGAGGATTATGTAAAACACATTGGACAATATTGTAGATAATACACCATTATTCTAAGACCTCATAAAAAATCAAGTGCCTCACTATCAAAATGAGGGTTTACCCACTTGCCTTATTCCTACCAAAGGAGTTGTCAATTCTATGTATGCTCATCATACACCTCCACTTAATGCAGGGGTTAGTAGTGAAAATGTGAGGTATGGGTACTCAATTCTTCCATGGTTGGAAGGTGAAAATTGGACTCAGTCATATGGCAGCAATTAACCATTTCCTAATCAACCCTTTTTATGTAGGCCAACCTACTTGGCTCAAGCAGGTAACTCAGGGAGTTTTGGCACTCAAGATTCTCAAGGCCATAAAGAATAAGGGTGTCATATGTTTTTTGGTTGTAACCACATTATGATGTGGATTTTGGATGGATTGTCTCTTTTTCTTGTCAGATAAATATTTTGGCTTACAACCTAGGTTGTTTTATTTCATATTGTTTGCGGCATTATAACCAAAATCCATTTTAGAAGGAACATTTATAGTCTATTATAATGTAGAAATACTACCTCAGAATGAAAATGGGATTTTCTATTATGCCTCTACACATCAAATGATTTACATTCCATTTATAACTAAATTGTAGATATGATGACAAACGAGTGAATAATGAAATCTTGAACAAGTCACTTATTTTAATATGAAAATTCCATAAAATATTGAAGAGGAAAAGTACCTAACCTCACACCACATATGAAACCTCATCCAATGTAAGTTAACTTAGAATAAAAACAAAGTGCATGTGCAGTGAAGCATAAACAAGCCGAATAAAACCTGAGAATGCAAATGGGATTTTTTGTTATGCATCTACACACCAAATGGTTTACAACACATTTATAACTGAGTTGTAAATATGATGACAAACATGTGAATAATGAAATCTTGAACAAGTCACTTATTTTAATATGAAAATTCCATAAAATAGTGGATAGTAAAAGTACCTAACCTCACACCACATATGAAACTGCATCCATTTTAAGTTAGCTTAGAAGACAAACAAACTTCTCCAAGCATGAGTAAAATACAAAACATGGAAAATAAAATTGAAAAATAGTTAAATCCAAAAAAAATAGCCACTAGAACAAAATAAATAAGAGTTGATGAGTTGGAATAATGGATAATTAATCTCGGTGCTAAACCTAAATAAGTGAAGTCACTACAAGATTTGGTCAAAACCAAAGACATTAAAATCCTAAAATTGAACAAAAATCTAAAAATACCAAATATTGGCCATGTTCAAGCTCCTAAATTGCAAGAAATATAAAGACTAAACGTTTAACTCCTACAGTAGATTCTTGAAATGATTAATCATATTGAATTATATGAGCAATAGATTGAGGTTCTAAGGAAAGAGAAAGTTGAGAATATATGCAAAAGATCTTCATATTCTCAACCTTCAATACTAATAGACTTATCTGAAGAGTTAGCTAAGATATTGTTAGATTTGAGTCCCCGATGATTGAGGTTGAGAATTTGAAGAGAATAATCACTATTAAAAATGGTAAGTTAGATATTTTTAAAGAGAAAATAATGGGAAAATATGGAATTATAATTGAATATCATAAGACTAAAATTAAATTGCAAGGACACATAGAAAAGATATAGGGAAAATATAATTATAAAAAATATCAACTCTAAATTTTGGGACAAATTAAAATACCTTAGAGTTAATGACTACAATGATCATGGAGAAAATTAAAATATTGACAAAGAGGAACCCGCTCCAACAAGCTCAAAAAACTTGTAATGTAGTTAAAAGAAGCATTGACCATTTTAGGAATAAGTTCAATAATATGAGAGAAATGGTTAGACCAACTTGTGGATTTTTCTCTTTTTATAAATTGTAGCGCTTGAAATTAATTAATATAGAAAAGTTACATAGATATTAGTTTCATATTCACAAAGAACCTAACATGCCATACATCAACAAATATGGATACAAAGCAATATATAAGCTCCTCAATATGACAAGATACGAAAGGACAACTTAGATCCATCTGATATAAACTCAAGAAGACAACAGACTAAATCTGACCAAAACCAAAACCATTTCCAAGATGGCATAAAATCCAAATGTATGAAACAACAATACATAAATACATTCATTCCAACCCAAATATCTGTTAGTTGTACATTCGTTCCAACCCAAACATTAATTACAATTACATATTTTAGTTGTAAGTGTTATAGAAGAAGGACTAGGAAAATGAATTTCATATATTAATGAAGTCATTGCATTTAAAGTATTTGTATAAGAAGTTCTAATGTGAAATCTCATTATTGTAGACTCTATTTAGAACAATACATAAATTGCAGCCCTTCTACTGACCAATGCATATGTTACCAAATTTTCGGAAAAATAAAAATCCCTTAGAGTTAATGGCTACAATGATCATGGAGAAAATTAAAAAATTGACAAAGAGGAATCCGCTCCAACAAGCTCAAAAAAAATTAAAAGAAGTATTGAACATTTTAGGAATAATTCCAATAATATGGGAGAAATGGATATAACAACTTGTGTATTTTTCTCTTTTTATAAACTGTAGCACTTGAAATTCATTAATGTAGAAAAGTTACATAGCTATTAGTTTCATATTCACAAGGAACCTAGCATTCCATACATCAAAAAATATGGATACAGAGAAATAAAGAATCTCCTCAAGATGGCAAGATATAAAAGGAAAACTTAGATCCATCTGATATCAACTTGAGAAGACAACATACTAAATATGACCAGAACCAAAATCATTTCCAAAATGACATAAAATCCATATTTCTCCACAACCCAGATGCCACAAAGGAATGAAACAAAAATACACAAGTACATTCCTTCCAACCCAAACATTAAGCACAATTACATATTTTAATTGTAAGTGTTATAAAAGAAGTAATCAGAAAATGAATTTCACTCATCAATGAAGTCACTACATTTAAAGTATTTGTCTATGAAGTTTGAATGTGAAATCTATGCATATTATCACTGACTCTATTCCAAACAATACATAAATTGTAGTCCTTCTAATGGCCATTTCATATGTTACCAAATTTTGGGACAAGTTAAAATCCTTTAGATTTAATGACTATAATGATCATGGATAAAATAAAAAAAATTGACAAAGAGGAATCCGCTCGAACAAACTCGAAAAATGTGTAATGTAATTAAAAGAAGCATTGAACATTCTAGGAATAAGTTCAATAATATGGAAGAAATGGTTATACCAACTTGTGGAATTTTCTTTTTTTATAAACTGTAGCACTTGAAATTCATTAATATAGAAAAGTTACATAGCTATTAGGTTCATATTCACAGAGAACCTAGCATTCCATACATCAACAAATATGGTGACAAAGAAATAAAGACAAAGAAATAAAGATGCTCCTCAAGATGGCAAGTTACAAAAAAACAACTTTGATCCATCTAATATAAACTCAAGAAGACAACAGACTAAATCTGACCAGAACCAAAACCATTTCCAAAATGACATAAAATCCATATTTCTCCACAAACCAGATGCCACAAAGGAATGAAACAACAATACACAAGTACATTCGTTCCTACCCAAACATCTTTTAACTATACATTGGTTCCAACCCAAAAATTTAGTGAAATTACATATTTTAACTGTAAGTGTTATAGAAGAAGGAATTCTTTACCCTTGCCTTACATTTACTGAATTACTATACAACTTCTCACCTTTAGAGCTAGAAATGTCATCCCTAGAAAAATTATTTTATTTAGTTATTAGTTTCATATTCACAAAGAACCTAGCATTCCATACATCAACAAATATGGAGACGAAGCAATAAAGAATCTCCTCAAGATGGAAAGATACAAAAGGACAACATAGATCCATCTGATATAAACTCAAGAAGACAACAGACTAATCTGACCATAACCAAAACCATTTCCAAAATGACATAAAATCCAGATTTTTCCACAAACCTTATGCCACAAGGGAATGAAACAACAATACACAAGTACATTCATTCCAACCCCAACATATTTTAACTGTACATCAGTTCCATCCCAAACATTAAGTGAAATTACATCTTTTAACTGTAATTGTTATAGAAGAAGGAATTATTTACCCTTGCCTTACATTTACTGAACTACTATACAACTTCTCACCTTCAGAGCAAGACATATCAGCCCTAAAACAACTCCTATATTTAGCCCTTATGAGGTACTACTATTAACTACGCTTCTCTTAGAAGCACCAAATTGGGTGGGGAATTCTTAAAAATCGTAACAGAGAAAGCAGAGCAGAAATCATGATAGAGCAAGAAGAATCATAACAAGCAAGAAAAAATTGTAACAAAGAAAGAAGAAATTGTAAGAGAGGAAGAAAATGCAGAAACCATGCAACAAGAGCTAATTTCCCAACAAATTCAAGTGTTGAAAAACACAACAGTGCAACAAGAGCTAAATTACAAAAATCCCAATAGTGATTTTAAGTGTTGAAAAACACAGTGGCTAGTAGGATTTAGAATCCTACCGGAGACCCTAGAAGCCACCATCGTGTCCAAACATCCCCCAGACCTAGTCATACCTATTCTACGACAACCACACGAATTACCTGCAACCAAAACTTGAAAACGCATGAAAAAATTAGCATTTGGGCAAAAACCTACAAACAAATTACAACAAATTCAAACTAAAACCCATGGATTTGCAGATTTACCTTCGTGGGCCTCGAAACCTACATGTCGACCCCCGAACTGGTTAGAATCTCCCACTGGCTCATTCCCAAATAATAGGCTGTGAGGATGAAACAACCAAGGTAATTGTAAACCCCTCACAGTGTAGAACGAACAACAACAACAACAATGTTAAACCCCCCTCGAAATAGCTAAAGCAACCACACCCTAAACCCTAAACGAGAAAGGAACCACTACAAAAAGAAATGTCAGATAAAGCAACCACACCATAAACCCTAAATGGGAAACGAACGAGTGCAAGCAACCTCACCTAGTGAGTAGCTGCAGAATGGCATACAATATGAACCAATATTGGAGCTGAGAGGAGACATCACCCTGCAGAGCGCATCGCCCACACACCGGACCTGAATGAAATAAAATAAGGCAGTGAAGACATGCCACAAAACATGCAAAATGAAACCCTAAATGGGATATTACATATTGTCTTAAATACACCCACCCACTGCAACACATGGCAGGCGCTGCTTGGCCTCTGTCTGTACGCCATCGCAGGTGTCTCCACCTTGGCAACTTATGTGGACGAGAGGGTGCACAAATAATGGCGTCCCTCCCCTAGTGTAGTTATCAACGACTTTTCTCATTGGTGTCCTTTCTCGATGCCAAGATCAGCCTTTCAGATTTAATTTGCATTCAGAACAGAAGTACGTTAATTAATAAGGTCAAATTGAAACATATAAAAAAGACTATAAAAACCTAGCTAAACATGAATGTTCGTTTCTATAGTATTTAGAATGAAAGCACATGGCCGATGATAAAAACATTATTTGAAAGACAGTAAATGATGGATTAAAATCCATCCAAATTTAAGGTTAATCTCATATTTTACATTAATATTGATGGTTTTTGCAATCCCAAAATTTTAAGTACTAGCATTTGCTTAGGTTGATGCCATCATTATCGTTATTTATTTATTTATTAAATGGATAAGGTTCATTCGATCCTCGCTATGTTAAGGGCAACTTCATGATTAAGTTTTGAAGAAATACATTGAATAATCTCCATTAATATTTGGGAATGGTAGGACACAGTTTGGCGAACTCCAACTCCACTCTAACGTGAAAATTTTCGTTATGTATGGTTTATTCAAATTGAAGAAGAAATTTAGTGATATATTTGTAGGTTAATTTTTTAGGATAACTTAATTAATTATTTTTATTTTTTTTGGAAAACAACAAAATAGAACACTTCCATTAAGAAAATGTTTTACATACATTATAGTTTTTGTGTAATAATTGGAAGTTGTCATATATAGAATAATTTAATTAATAGTTTATTTAGTGAGAAATTCATTTATATGTGAGATGTATTTAATCAAAGCTATTGACCTGACATTTAAGAGGGTAGCTTAATTTTTTTTCCTAATAAATTTAAATCATTAATACAATTATTTTTATAAAATGTAATTGTTATTTATAATTTATATATATTTTTTAGGAAAAATCATAAAGTAGTTCTAAGAAGACACTTTTTCAAATCATTCACTGTGGTTCATCATACTATTTTGTATCTTAATATATTAAAATAATTTTATGAATTGACAAGTTTTTTTATCATTTACACCAAAGGTTTTGTACTCCCTTCCACCAACGCGTGCACTATGCAGATGAACCAATGCATTGGAACTCATTGCAAATTTCACTCTCTCTACTCACCTATTATTTCACATACTCCACCACACAAAGAATCTTCTTTCTTCACATACACCAGATCCATTCTCCCATGCATTGGTTACTCAAACATTATTTACCTTGTTCACACTGCAAAATCCTCATAGTATTGTTTGCCCTCGACTGCGATTGGTTGTCACGACAGTACTGATGTTGTTGTTCCTATCAGCGTGTTGGAGGTTCTTGGCCAGACTTGTACAAACAAGTGTTAAACTTCACGCTTAGCTTCGGTTACTTGTCCCATTCTCCCAGGTTATAGGAGGGCAGGGATCAAGGGTTTAAAGGGCTCAAATCCCACTTTTTCAGGTATATGTTGCAACTGTTAATTTATACTTCATTTTTTAGTGAGTTTAATTTTGGGTTTGGGTTTGGCCCTTTCAGTTATGGCTTCAGATTTTTAGGTTTGGAGAGTGGTAGTGGAATTCGGGTTTAGGGATTTACAAGTGGCCTCATTCCAAAATGGAAAACAATTGCAAGGAAATATTAGATTTTGTGGAAACAAATCACTTAGGCCAAGTCAAAATTGCTTCAGCAAACAAAACGTGGAAGTGGATTTGGGTAAATGCAAAACAATATCGGGGAATTTTAAAGCACGGACTTGCTTGCTTTAAATGGGAACAAAAAAGAAGAAAGCAGTCCCAGAAAAAGAAAACAAATAAGAGCATAAAAAAATAAAGAAGAGTCAATTATTTATAGTCCCACATATACACCTCTTACTTGGTTGTCAGATCTCTATGTCCAAGAACTGATGAAGACAAGGGCGAGGCTGGAAATTTTGGAAGCCAAAGAATAGGAAAAGAATCAAAAAATTTCACAGACTACACTTGAAAATCGATCTTTAATGGAAGGTAATAGGATCCTAAAAGAGAAAGTAACAATGCTACAAGAGGCTTTGGAGACAGGTAAACAAGAATGGGAAAACATGAAGACAACATGGAAAACCATGAAAGAATCAATGGCAGCAATCAAGGAAGTGATAATTTCAAAAAGAAAATCAGGTGGACACACAAATATCTCAGCAGGTAGTCATTTATAAAAAAACGACAAAAGAGATCAAGAGGACAAACATTCCAAAAGAAATCAAACCGAGATAAGGACACTAATGGTTACATAAGGATGGAGGAAAAAGAAGATGTCAGTGCTTGTAAAGCATAGGAAAGAGAACACAAAGATAGAAAATATAGGGGAACAAACTTTATTATAAGAGGAATAAGTGACCATGGAAAGAATGAAAGCACTCCCAATTTGACAAGAGACTTTTTGAAAGAGAAATTACATTGGAGAGGGAAAATTTGTCAAGAAATAAGGGTGGGAAAATTATGTGAAGAGATGCCTCGACCCATAAAAGTCATCATGGAAAGTGTGCAAGACAAACACTATCTCTTAAGAAAAAAGAAATTCTTGATAGGCTCACAATTCTTCTTAGATGAAGATCTAACTAGAAAACAACAAGAGGAGAGAAGAGAAGAAGTGGAGAAAATTAAAGAAGCAAGAAACAAAGGGAAAAGGGAATGGTTGTACAATGGTAAATCAGTTATTGCAATGTTTTTGCCTCTTGACTAATCTGAAAATGGAATGTACTTGTTTAAGGGTGCAAGGTATCCATTTTCCATAATCTCAAATGTGAGTGATACACTTCAAGTGACCTCTAAAAACGTGAAAACTTCATATTTCTTATACAGAGATAGATTGGAGGGGAATTCACTGGACATGTCACCTCTAAAGAGAGGATGAGTTCGAGAGGCTACCCGGCCCTCTACAAGCTCTGCCGAAAGAAATAGCAAAGTAAACACTTAGAAGTCTTTGAAATTCTTGTGGAATAAGACAAATAACTTTCTGTAGCTGAATAGGTGATTATGTGTGCATGCAAGTTATGTATATTTGATGTTTAACAATTTATATCAGTTTTGTTTAGCATATCATCTTCAGCAAATAAAGACACCAAAATGATAAAGCAGTTCACCCATTCTGGGCTACATCTGTTGGACCAAGCCTCTCAAACTAGGCCTGTCCTCTTGTATTAAAAATTATACAAAGGATAATACAAGAATATGAGTGTCTCAAAAGACATATCTCACTGTAAATATAGAATTAGAATCTTTTCCCTAACACTAAACATTGAAATTGTACCTTATACAGTACTTTCCCCAATTGGCCCGGATGGCTCTTTAAACTTGCATGGAGAATTTCGAGGTGAAGATGACCTCAATTAGTTCTGAAACCTCTGCCATTAGACTCAGAAGGTCGAAAATAGTAGACATAGGCTTTTGAATCACCAAAAATGGATGAACACAGCCCCCAAACAACTCAAGCACGAAAATGGCCCTAGTGGCCCTGAAAGCTTCCCTGAAGCTAAATAGTGAGAAGAATGCCTCAACAGGAAAAACGAGTTGTAGAAATGAATTGAAAATGTTGAAAACCTTTAGGAATGACCTTCGTTCCACATTCAATGGCTACACAATTCCCAATGCAGCTCCCAAACTGATTTGGCCCTCATGGCTCCTAGAACGTTCATGAAGCTAAAACACCTGCAAATGACCTTAGATGGCTATGAAACCTATACCAACAGCTTCAGAAGGTCGAAGAGACCCAAAATAATAAAAAAAATCGTCCAAAACAGGCTTTCCTAGCCAAAGTTATCGCCCATTAAAGTTTTCCTCCTATTATGCCTAGAAAAACTACAGTTAACTTTAGTTGGAGCTAGTTAGGCCCGCCAAATATGGCAGTCCACCCAAATCTGGCGCTCCGCCAAAATTTCCACCAACTGGACTGTCAGTTAGCGGCCAGTGAAACCCGCATGTGACCGGAAAGATCGACTGGTGGTTTGCCTCGGATTTTGTGCTGGGTGGTTAAAGGTTTAGGCCCACGGTTGTTGGGCAACGGTCACGTGCATGGGGAGCTGGCCCCGTTTTGGTTTCCGCCCAAATCAAAATTTAAGATAACTTTGTTCCACTGACTTAATAAGTCTGACCCATGTGGCTTGTTGGTAAGGTGTGGCATTTGGAGACATGAGGTTGTGGGTTCAAACCACAATTAGACCAAAATTTTAACAATGTCGATACCCTTGCTGACGTCACCCTGGGCCACGTGGCAGCCTCCGGGTCTACCACGTGGCAGATTTTGATTCGCTGCCCAAAAGAAATATTCTCTAGAATATTCCAAAGAATATCCTATGGAATATTCCAAAGAATATTCTACAGAATATTCTTTTTTTAATAATTTTTTGAAAAATATTCAAAAATTAAGGGTTATTGGGCGATTTTGTTTTTGGCATAACTTTCTCATACGGCGACCATTTTTCAAACTCTTTGTGGCATCAGAATCAGAAGGACGAGCTCTATCTGTTCATTTAGATTCAAGCCAGTTCTAAGCACTTTCATTTTTGACCATTTTATGACACTTGGTCGTGAGCTCCTGATCACACCTCCCAAATGAGAAGGCTTTTGGTCCCCAAAAGCTCACTAAATCTCTGAACTGAACTGTACGGCACTTGAGGAATAGAAATATCCTCTTTTGTTCAGCCAAAAGAGCATACTAATGCAAAAATGTCCTTCCTTGCCAACTGTCGTCATGGCGACTTTTCATTGCATAAGCCAAGTACTCGTCGAATCCCGACCAAGTTCTTTCGCCAGAAAAATATGAAATTGCAGGAACCAGAAATGAAACTTGCTGATATATGAGCTGAAATATTCCTATGAACATGTGGACTTGCCAACTATCACGATGCCCATCCATGGCACCTCCGCTCCAGAAGAATCGCTGGCTCTCAAATGAGAAGGATTTTACAAAGATGAAACACTTCATCATTTCTCCTCTTTACAATCTTGGAGATCAAATTAACTTTTTCCAGGTCAATATTACATTACATGCATGGTTAAAAACAAAGTAATCAACCCTTCAAGTTAATCACACATACATGTTTAAAATACAAGGAAATCATCATGATCCCTATGCTCATGCATATCATTCTCATGCATGCAGTTTATCTTTCAACTTTCTCTTAAGTACAATATCCTCGATCACATGTACATGTACTTTCAAAGATGAAATGAATATAACTTTCGCTGTGATAGAGTGAGTCTCATACTCATCTTTTACCTTCATGGCGAAATTTTTGCAACAACATAAAAAAACATGCATACATCCAAAGTTTGTATGTACAAAAGGAGTATGTCTTACTGTGTCAAGAAGTCCATCCACTTCTTACCAAGCCACTTCAATGGTGATTTTTGTTGCAGCAACAGTTCTTCATGTGAATCTTCCACATTGATAATGGAATCCATAGATCCACTTGCGCCAATGTTTTTGTCCTCAAGCTGCATGTGCTTTGGACGACT
>APFE031543013.1:1434-56090 GCA_000404065.3 Pinus taeda
AGAGGATGTCCTCCAAAGCCAAGGACAATAGAATAAAATCTCTTGAAGATATCATTGTTGATTTAGGGCATGATCCTAATGATCCGACAGGTGTAAAAGCCCTCATAAAGAAGAAAGATGATGACCTCAATGCATTAAGAAAGAGATTGAAGCTACACCCCACCGAGCACCCTCAAACAGCTGAGCTTCAAAAACAAAAACAGGCAGAGGACCAGCTAGACCTCTTACTGCAGCAAGATCAAAGGATCCGGGAATTGGAGAAAGAACTGGAAGCAGCAATACAAGACAAACAGGGAGAATCTTCCCAAGCTCCTCCAACTACTTCCACAACAGCAGCAACATCAGAGGCAACAGTGGCCCCCACAACAGAAGCAGCAGGTACATCAGCAGCCCAAGAGGACAATCCAAGTATAGAGGACCTGACCAAGGCTGTTAAAAAGATGGAACTCCAGGCCGATGAAATAAAGAAAACCAAGGAGAAGTTGGCAGAGCTGGAGTCCAAATATGACAAGTCCAAGATAATGGTGGCAGAGCAGGGCAGAGAAATAAAGGCCCTCAAGGAAAAAATAAAGGCCCTAGAAAAAGAACTGAATCTGGAAACAACCATGGCCGAAATAAAAAGGATCTTATGGGCCAAAATAAGCAAATCCATCACACAACAATGGAAATCAATAAAAACAATACATCAGCAGATGGAATTGCTAGGCCAAGCACACATAGAAATCAATAAGGCTAAAGCAGTGCTGGGAAATAGGCCAGAACAGGCCAATAGAATGGTAGACTTCCTGAACAGGCATGAGCAGGAGGAACTGGCAGCCATGGGTATTCCCAACAGAACAGAAGCCGTTCTCCTTGCCAAGAAAGTGACCACTCTCAGAAGTTATGTACAATCTGTGGAGAGGAAGTGTTATGAGATAACAACATATGTGGAGGAATTTAAGGTCAAGATGGCAGAACTGCAAGCAAAAGGCTTGCCCAGCCTCTTGACTAGTGCAGGAAAATTGGTCTCCCAGGAGCAGTTTGCCAACAGAATGGTAACATACATTGAGAATCAGATTACTGCATCTGGCAGTACATCTGAACAAACAGGGCCGCCCTCAGGACAGAGTTTATATGATAAATTGGGAGGCCTATTCTTTATTGAAAATGAAGTGAACCACCTTTTTGAGACTCCTAATTTCTTCAAATATACAGAGGCTGATGAGACCTTAATAAAGATTAGGAGGCATCAGATGCCTAAGGAAGACTGGTGGCAATCAATGCTTCGAATTATGCCATGGTAGCTCCAGCTGTCCACTCACTGCCAGCTCCAGGTCAATAGAAGACAAACAGAAGGATAAAG
This sequence comes from Pinus taeda, assembly GCA_000404065.3. NCBI lineage: Eukaryota > Viridiplantae > Streptophyta > Pinopsida > Pinales > Pinaceae > Pinus > Pinus taeda. The sequence goes on from APFE031543013.1 coordinate 2,777, forward strand.
TGAGCATTAAAAGCATCTGAATGCTGACTCAGCATGTAAACTATGACGGCTAGCCAAAGGATAAAGAAAATGCGCAAATTTTTGGCGGTGTACCCTTAGCCAACTCCAAGAGCCACCAAGTCAGCAGTCTCTGACTATTTTCTGACAGCTAAAGGACTAAAAGTAATCACAGCATTCACTCTCTCAGCGGCTGCACTCCAGCAGTTGGTTGAGCATTTATGAAACATTTATTCTCCATTCAGGTATTTTCTTATGTAAATTTTGTATATATACTCCCCTTAGTAATGCATAAGGGGTTGGAAATTTCTACTCTGAGGCATGTATACTCTGTACTTTCAGAAAGTTTAATAAAAGAGCAAATTCAGCTCAGTGATTTCCTGGAACTCTGGTGTCTTGTTGATGATCTTAGTGCTGTTGCAGAATCCCTGTGTTGTCTGGTGGAATGATATGTTTCTTTAAACTCTGTTTTGTTTCTCTATGTTATCGCATTTTCATGTTTCTTTCATATCTGGCAATAAAGAAAAAGAATAGTTCAGGATATGTCTCTCCGCACCCTGTGCTCAATCTTATATTGCTGTAAATGTTTTCTTCAGGATTAAAATAAACATGAATTCTTAAATACTCATGTTATATTTAGTTCCATGTTGTGAATGTTATCTAGAAATTCTTAAATGCTTCCAGGTAACAATTTGCTTTCTTTTTCATCTCAGTTCATAGAAAGATTCTTAATTGCCTTCCTTATACTGAACATATCATACCCAACCTCAATATCAAGTCATTATTCCTCAGACAATTATCTTGCTCTGCAGCTTTCATTTACAAGTATCAACACAGCACACCAAACCAACGGACCACTGATTCCATTGCCCAATGGCAAGCAAGATTCTGGTAAGAGCATACACGTTTTGACTAAACCTTTCCAACCAAACATTTAAACCAAAAATTAAGCTTCACATCTAGCCTAAAATACAATCAGAACAGAGATAAATCCCGAAGAGAGAGCCCTCTCTGACTGCTGGTAGGCTAGGACCGGCAGTCCAAAGCTTGGTCTGTGGTTACCTTGGCCGTATCCCTTAAGGAGCAAGGGACAACCTGAGTGTTAACAATACCCTCCCCCCGAATGCGTGAACATACCTTTATATTGAAATGTCACATGAATTGGTATGCAACATTAGAAGGGAGTCATTATGTGTGCGAGTAATTGGAAGGGTGAATTACAAGGTTGTGAAATAATGCAATATTTATATTATGTATATAAATATTAGCAAAGAGGAGCATAATAACGAAAGAAATATTGTAGCACATTTTCTTTGCTTGAGTGAACTTAATGGTTAAGAGCATGAGTTTCCTCCTAAGAGGTCACATGTTCAAAACCAGAGGGATAAAGTATGTATGCCTTAGTAGACTTAGAAATCAAATTGATGCATGGAAAGGGAAGATATAAGATATTTCCAAATATATTTATAAATTTGTAAATGAATCAAGCTCACACAGTATGACCAAAAAGGATGTGTGACCAACACGCAGAACTCTTGGGCTGAAAATTTGGTGTGATTTCTATCCACGGGGACAATTCCCAAGGGGAGAGAGAGGATTTGGTTTTAGGCTAGTTTAGGATTGGAAAACCTCCTGTGCTAGTTGCGACAGATGTGGCTTCCAAAGGGATTGACATAATGGCAGATCAAATGGGGTGGACGTAAGTTGCATGGTATGTATAAAATAACTTACGTGGAGTGCTTTCTATACGTTGAATATATATGCATGAACTCGTTTTATAAACCAAGGGAGGAATGTTGGATTACATGGTGTGCTTGAGTGTGGAAGGGGTTGCGGCCATAAGTTGCAGGCAAGGCGCAGTTCAAGTTACGAGCCACAGGCGTGTAGAATGGCCATGAAAGAATGCAACCTCGTCTAAAATTTGGGCCATGGTTCGTAGGCTGTGAACGTGGATGAAATGGGCCTAGGTAGCAGGGCCACGGCTCAAAAACCACATAGGTAGGCATGACCGAACTGTGGAGGTGAGTTGCGAAGGTGGATAGTCACGTGGTGATGTGGAGGACTCAGCCAACGAGCGACGTGGAGGTGGCCACGGGGATTGCTTGGTCAGTGCCGGAGGCAGAACTTGGAGAGCGCAATGGCACGAGGGCCATCAGATCACGAGGAGCCCGTTAACGGGCCAGCAGGTTGAGATCTGACGACAATATCAACTATTGGGTGGAGGCGATCTGGACCGTCAGATCTATCCGGAGCATCTTTGCGTTAAATCTCAAGGAAGTTTGAGATCTGAAGGCATCTCGACCGTTAGATCTGCTAATCTCACCGTCAATGAAACAAGTGCATGGTTGGTGGGGTCAGTTATTTGATCTAGGAGATTCGTTGTCGAGTCTCCCCTATCGTTGATTGATTTGGGAGCATCTGGGGACAGTTGGATTTCATGCAATTTATTATATTATTGACCAATTTCAATATTTATAATAATATAATAATATCCATTTTTAAGGTCACAGCCAAGCCAGACACCAAATTGGTGTATGAGACCCACTTGTTTGTGGGACAAGGGACCCACCTCCGCGCAACGATTTGACTGCTACCCCCCTCTGGTTTTGAACATGTGACTTCTTAGGAAGAAACGCATGCTCTTAACCATTAGGCCCACTCAAGCTGTATGGGGGCCAAGGATGTGAAAGGGCGAGCCTACCTATATATTGTTTCAAAAAGAGACATAGTTTCTATTATAATGTTATATGGTAATGTGGGTATCGGGTGTGGTGGAAGTGTGGAGGGGCCCGCATATGTTTCAATATGCATGATTGAATGGTATGTTGTTATGGCACCCCACGGGTAATAGTGGGCCCCACGGGATATATATATAGATATATATATTTTCTTCTATGTGACGATGTTGTGGTCGCAGGACCTAGTGCAATGGGAATAGTTGCTAAACATTATACATATGTATATTAAATTGTATTTTTAATGTTTTGTGGTCAATGGAGAAATGACCAAAGTGTGTGGAATTTTCTTTAGGTTTATATAATATGATTTTGACTTTGTTTGGACTAGAGAGTATGGTGAACCGGTGTGCAACGGATGTTGAGGTGGAGGCCACAATACCATGTGGGCCAAGGTTTTTACGTGGAATTATATCATATATAGAGAGAAATATCCATGGTTAGGGACTTGTATGTTGGCTACGTGGAATGAAAGGAGGTTAATAAACCAATTTTTTTCTAATGAAAACCATAGGAAATTTGAACATAGCAAGGAAGAATTGTAGAGTTGGTAAAAGGTTTCATATGCCATGAACTTAGAAGAAACACAAGTACAGGCGTGATGAAAGCAGACAGAAAATTGAATTTTAGACAGAAGGATTTGGGGAAATCATACTGGATTTTAGGAGGTCATAATTTTTAACTTATAGATCAGAATTTGACATGTGACCAATCAAAGCAAAGCTTGTTTTGAGTAGATTGCGATTATTTTCCCAAAATTTTAATTTGAAGCCAAGAATTCTCGAAACTTTAGAAGAACACTACAGGTGTTTTAGTTGAATAAAACATGGCCTAAGCATGCTATAACTTTTTACATGGCATAAATTTCAACCCAAAGGTCAAATCATGAAATTGAATAGTCAATAGAAAGCTATTGATGAGGAGGATGGTAAAACCAAAATTTGAAATAGGGTGAGATTTGTGAGGAAAAATCTCATAGAAATCTACAAGTATTGAAAAATAAGCAATTCAGTTAAAACTTCTGGAGGGCATATCCTTTAGACTAGGGTTCATAATTTAGTAAGTAGTCAATAGAAAGCTATTGACTAATAGAACCTATTGCTGAATCCAGAATTTGAATTTCGGTAGGAATGTTGAGGAAGAACGCCCCAGGAAGTTACATGTTATAACAAGGATCAAATGACTTTTAATAGTGACAAGGGTTGTACAGGGAAGAATTGGATAAATAATTGGCAGTATGACATGGTAGTGGGTACATGTATAGTTGTAATAGTAGCAGCTATGTGAAATACAAGTGGTTGGTAAAATTAAACAAGACAACCATGTTCTGGACTTCATGTTATAAAAGAAATTGAACATTGACAATTTCTTTAACCTTTCCCATTGTTGTTGTATCTTAAGATATTGAATGTAATATATATGTTTATTACATATGTGTATGATGCATGAGCATGTGTGTGAGGATTGCATGTTGTGTGACATCAATACGTTGAAGTATTTATGCAATAATTTGTATAGAAGCCAATCAAGGTTGTTGTGTTTTTTATATTTCCACTGCTCAAGACAACAACCATATGTAGCGCAAGCCTTGTAGGTATGCACTTGATTCATGTGAAGGCATTGACAATATGGCTAGCCTGAGGGACTATTGATTAGTGAAGGGAATACCCATGCCTGGAAAGGGAGAGTACAAAGAGAATAAAGGAAGATATAGAGATAAGAGAGAGATGATCCCGTTGAATCTCCTATGTGTAGGAGAGTAGAGTGAATTATTTAGAGGCCTGAGGGGTACCTGGAGGCTTGGGAAAACAACAATTTGGAGGTTGTTGGGGTTTAGTACTCTAGTTGGTGGAAGGGTACTGAGTATGTACACAATGATGGGAAAGTAGGTGCTCATGAAGACAACAACAAATAACAAAGTTACTGATCAAACGAGAACTATTACTTCAAAATGAGAACTCTAGCCCAAAATTGCAAAAAAAAACATGAAAGAGCAACCAAAAAACAAAAAGTGTGTATTCCAAAACGTTTTTTTTTTTTAAGGGTAAATTTTCAACATTTTGTTAAAAAAAAAATTGCAAAAAAGATTGAAAAAACACCCTCAAAAAAGAAGCGTTGATGCTAGAATAACAAAAAAAAAAAAACTTCGGGTTACAATTTTGACACTTTTTAGCAATAGAATTAAAGATAAAGTATTAGGACTTTGAAAAATCGTAAAATTCTAACAATTTTCAAGCACGATGTTAAAGATAAAATATCATGTCTCAAAGCCTTATAATTCCAACAAATTTCATCCATCTTGTTAAAGATAAATTACCTTGACTCTAAAAAACCCTAAAATTGTAATTACTTTCAACCATAGCATTAAAGATAAAATATCATACCTCAGAAAAAACCTTAATATTTTGACAAGTTTTCAACCATTGGATTAAAAATCTTAAGTTTTTAACATATTTGAACCATGAAATTATGGACAAATTATATGACTATTTTTTTTTTTAAATGACAAGTAAATGAAAGATTCATTATTTCAAGCGTAATTTTCATTTTAAAGGCGAAAAGTATAGTTCTTTTCAAATCTTAGCCTAAGACAACTTATCTTATTGTAACAAAAACCTAAAAATTAGCCATCAAAACGAAGTCCTTTCAATGAAGCATTAATTTTTCAACATTTTTAAAAGTAACTTATACCATATGATAACAATAAATAATATCATGCCAATACAGTGTATAATTTAAAAATTGAACATTAATTTCTAATATTTTTTTATTTTTAATCAAAATATAAACAAATGATAACAATAAATAATATCATGGCAATATCACTGTATAATTTAAAAATTCAACATTAATTTCTATATTATATTTATATATATATATATATTATATATATATATAATATGATGAAAAATGAATAATAAATAATATCACTGCATAATTTAAAATTCAAGATTAATTTCTAATATTTTTATTTTTATTTTTATCAAAATATAAACTTTGGTAGATTGAATATAATTGTCACACAACTTTTGTCACTGTCCTTGTACTCCCATTCCTTGTCATGGAGGACCTCTACAGTGAACCCCACATGCTTGCCTTCATGAAGAAACTCCCATTGTTGTCCTCTTCATGAGCATAGCATTTCCCTTTTGCACCATTTCCCCTGAAACTTCTGTTTTTCCCAATTTACAAAACTGACGCTATTGGAATTTGTCTCCCCCATGTCGATGTGTAAAGATTAGCACTACTCCTCGCGCTGATCGGAGTGATTGAGCTGTGTTTCGGTCATGCCGGTCCTGTTATGGAACGTTTTTTAATTTAGAGCCGAAGCTTCCAGCTCTAGAAGCTTCGTAACCGAAGTCTAGTAAATGGTTTGGTCGGATGGGGTCAAGGATGACAGTATGGGCTCTTTTCCCTTATAATCATGGAACTACCTCAAGGGATAAGTCCTTCTCCCATGAGAAGGGGATCCATCTCCCATCCATATTTCCTATATAAACCTCCCTTCTTCCCAAGCACAAGCTAGTTTTTGACTGAGTGTGGGTGTTATAGTTGCAAAGTGTTGATGCTATTTTGGTTTGGAGTAGACAAGCAAGCTATTACTTGTTATAGATATCTAGTTGTAGGGAGAAGTGTGTTTTGGTTTGGAGTGAAACCTAAAGGGAAGAGATTTAAAATTGTTGTTGTTTGAAGCCATTGTGGAATGCTAGCAGAAGTGTGTGAGAACCTAATCTTGTCAGAGGAAGACTGCAACGTCAAGATGAATGGTTGTAATCTCTCTTTGATATTAATAAATGCATCTATCGATTGATTTCCTACATGTTTTGCAATATTACATACTCATGTCTTAATGTTTTTTGACTTGTTACGTAGGTTGAATTGCAATTTGTCTATTATTATGTTTGTGTGCTATTGTTGTTTACTTGTTTTAGGAGCTTGAAGAAGGAAGCGAGATATTGTTGGAGCAAGCAAGCAAGGACATCATCAAGCAGGATAAGCGACCAAGTGGTAGGCCCTCTTGATTGATTCTAACCTAAGGAAATATTACATAGAATGTATATGTTGTGGCTAGACCCATTATCGAGCTAGAGGAATTCATTCGTGTCCGCACTTATAATTTTACTTCACTACAATAACATAAATATTTTGTAATTGTTGCATTGTGGATATTCTAAAGAGATGAATTCTTCATAATTAAAACATAGAATCCAACAAACATAGAAATGACTCATAACTTCATGTAAGATCATATGGAATTCAAAAGATTTATTTCAAGTTACCATGCAAACATCATTTACATAAAATATCTTAGACATTTATTCAAAATCACTTATAGGTTCTCGCATACCATCAGAATCTACATCTTCAAATGAATGATTGAATGCATATGTAGAAGATCTATATTCTTCTCTTTCATCAACTAGTTCCCCATCTGAGTTCTAGATCTACGACTAGGTTCAACAGACTCCCATCTCAACACCATTTATTTTGGTAGAATTTTTTTCAAAATCTCTATGGTCTTGAAGCAAAGAGTTCCTCTCTTTGTTAAATTGAAGTCATACACAAGTATCTCAACATCCTCCAATTTTAAGATGTCTATGTGGCAACGATTTATATTTGTACGCTTTATTTTTCTCTTTTTGCCAATTAATTTATCAACTACCATCTCTAACTTGTACTCACCATTGAATGGGTGGGTATTTGTGCCATACCAATGTATTTCAATAGTTGTAATATCTTCATTTTCTTTAATGAACTTTATAACCTTGGGAACCCATAATGGATAGCCAAGTGGATCTCCATTTGCTAACACTGCTACCATGCAAACCTCCTTAATATCTTGCACAAAACCCCTATAAAGGTCTTCCATGGCTTCACGTTGTGCATGCAATCTTCTATAACCAATATAGATTTTTCTTTCCTCTACCTATGGAGAATTAATAATACCTTGAGATTGTTCTTGTTCAACAATGTGTCTTTCCTCATTTTCATTTGGTATATTTTGTGGCCAAATAAATGGAGTCTTCAAAAGTGTATCATCATTTTTTGATCTTGAAATCATATCACTTTGATTATTGAAAAAGGACTCCCACCAAATTGAATCAGCAACATCAAAATACTCATATGTATCTCTAATATATATTTTAATTTCTTCCAGACATTCAGAATAATTGATATCTCTCTTATGCCTTCATGCATTATGAAGCTCAACAACTAATTGTAATAACAATATCTTTGATGCAAATATTGGATGCTCTGGAATGAATTTGAAAAATGCTAAACCTCATGACAACCCCAGTACACAATAGTTGAATACTTCTTGCCCCATATAAGTGTTTTTCCATCATTTTTTTTATGCTAAATTGATGTTGGAAGCTAATGTCATTAACTTGTTCAATGCATTTCTCCTCACCATGCGATCCCAGAATAAACCTTCGCATGTCAATAGTTTCTTCCAACACGTGAAAAACAAGGTCTGGAATGTATGATTTCTTAATACATTCAATTAATTATGAAAGGCTCCCAACATATTTCCTTCTTAATGTTACTGAAAAACGACTGAAAATTTGATCAATATGGTCATGAGTATTCCCAACAAGAAGGAAACCAACCTTTACCTTTTTAAAAATTCTCAATTCAACAAGCATGTTTAGATACCCCAAAACAACTTGATTTTTGTTTTCATGGCTTGTGTTGTCTAACTGCAGATACAAAACTTCAGGAAGAATACGAGACCAATGAGAAACCACTCATGGGTTATAGTTATGGTAATATTTGCATCATTATGAATATTTGGAGCTGTGAAGTAAACCCTTGGCAACATCTTCCCATTAAATACCATACAACCAACCAAGTGAAAATGAATAAAATTTTCCTCCAGTAAATTTTCTGGTGTGCGAACAAAATGTGGCAAAAGTGTTTTCTTTTAGTCCATACCATAAATGTGATAGAAGTGTTTCTTTTTTAGAACATAGGGTTTTCCCCTGTCCATGGTGTCGACATGCCTATTTTAAAAAAGTTGCGTCGATCGGCACAGATGGCTTTGCTAATCACCCTTGGCCAATGCAACTCTGTGCCCAAAATTTGCACCGATCGAGGGCGAAAAAGATTTTCAAAAATCTCCCTAAAAATCCAAAAAATGGCTAAAAACAAAAATAAATAGCATGAAAATGGAGCTCAGGGCTTCCGCTGTTACCTGGAACTGGCGGCTCATCAATTGACCTCCTGGATCTCCCCTAATTTGCTTCGGAACAACTAGGGAAAAAGTGGGTAAACATTCTTCATAGCAAAGGTAAAATGGTAAATGGTAAAAATATATTTACTTTTCCCCTTTTTAATCATTTTTTCATAAAAATATCAGGTTTTGTGAATATTTTGACCTATTTTTCCTCAAGGACTCGATAATACAGTTTACCTTACTTGTGCAGCGACAGGTGATGGATGTTCAACGATGACGATGAGTCTTGTCTTAGCTCTTTTCTTGACTCGCAAAACTCATATGAAAAGATTGTCGATTATTTTTTCCCTTTTGGACTCGGTAAAGAGAATAAAAATGGGGGGTCCGCTTTCAGCTCTTTTCCGGCCGTTTAAAAGCAAAAAGATGGTCGAGCCCTTTTCATTTTGAACTCATTAATGGATGCAAAACGTCATGTGCCTAGTATAAGTTTACCCCTCTTTTGAGTTTGGAGGCACTATTTACGAAAAAGGTACTCTTTGACTGAAATGGTCAAGTGTTTCTCTCAAGTATTTTTTTCTACCTTTTCGGGATCGAGAGACACAAATGTACGAAAAGGGGCCATGTGGAGTTTTCTTTTTCGTGTCTTTTCAAATTCTCTAAACATGAAAAAGATACCCAGTTATACCTTTGTCGGACTCGTTAAACTATTAAATGACATCGGATTTGTTACCATGACGAACATGAGCTTCTCCTTCCTTGGGCTCGTTAAACTTACTAGATCATATTCGTTTGAAGGATGAACTTACAGTGCAAGCATATGTTATCCCCTTCAAGCTTGTGATTAAAAAATAATTGGGGTACTTGCCAGAAATGGTGGGGGAAAATTTGGAAATCTATCAGTCATGTCAGAAACTCACCCTTGAACATGACACTCTTTACTTCGTGTCGTGTTGGGACATCCTCCTTTGCATCGTTGACCTTCCTGGGTTTGGGTTGTTTACTTTTGACTTCCATCTGATCTCAGCTATGTCATCATGACCACCAATCCTACGGATCCAAAAGCTTCCAAGCTTCCAGTTGTGTCGCCGATATGTTCAAGAGTTGTCCTTCAACAGTTACACTTACCTCTAATTCTATGTATTGTCCAAAATCATTTTGCATCCTCTCATGTCGCGTCGATGATGTGGGATTCATTATGGCCCTCCTTCGACACGGTCACTTTCCGTCGACTTCAACTCATTATCCGGGGAGTTGATCGAGAGACTCCCTTCTAGTACCTTAGAGCTTGCATGCCCTAATGGCAAGTTCTTCGCACTCGATGACAAGTTCACATCATTGGATTTCGATCGAGTGATTTCATGGGTGTTCAACTTCAGTTCCTGTATTCACATTCTGTGAATTGTGCTGATAGTACCTTGAGGACCATTTTCATTATTTGTGGTTTCTCTCGCACTTGTTAACAATTTATATCATTGACTTGTAATCAAGCGACTTTCTAGCATGCTCAATGTAAACACATCTATTCACATGCTAAAATTTGTACTTTGATCGGGTCGTGATGGAGAGCAAGACCCTGGACTTAAATCACAAAAGTCTAGGTTGAGAAGTGATGTGACATGGTTACGATGATATGCATGTCTCTTTCAAATGGCTGGCTGCGACCAGACCATGAGTTATCATATATGATCCTTCTCATTATTGGATAGCTACGACCATACCTTGGTTTCATTATGATCCTCTTTGACGGATGGTTGTGCCCATACCTGGATCCATTTACATGATCATTATCTATATGCCTGCGTCCATGCCACGATTCATGTATCATTTGATAGAGATCTTAGTTTATGCATATTTATCTATACTTGTTTGCAGGTTTTTTTACGGCAGACTAGTTCCTCGCACCGATTTATAAAGCATTTCATCCCTCATTCCAGCTTGGCCTTCACGCTTTAGGGGGCATCTGTTACACAAAATTTTGTCACTATCCCTGTACTTCCTGTTCCTTGATCATGGAGGACCTCTATAGTGAACCCCGCATGCTTTGCCTTCATGAAGATACTCCCATTGTGTCCCTCTTCATGAGCAGATCATTTCCCTTTTGCACCATTTCCCTTGAAACTTCTGTTTCGCCCAATTTATAAGACCAACGCTAATGGCCTTTGTCTCCCTTGCGCCGATGTGTAGAGTTTAGCACTACTCCTCACACTGACTGAAGTGAATGAGCTATTTTCAGTCATGCCGGTCCTGTTATGGAAAGTTTTTTTAAATTAGAGTCGAAGCTTCCAACTCTAGAAGCTCTTTAATGGAAGTCTGGTAAATGGTTTGGTCGGATGGGATCGAGGATGATAGGTTGGGCTCCTTTCCCCTATAATGATAGAACTACCTCAAGGGATAAGTATTTCTCCCATGAGAAGAGGATCCATCTCCATCCATATTTCCTATATAAACCTCCCTTCTTCCCAAGCACAAGCTAGTTTTTGGCTGAGTGTGAGTGTTATAGTTGCAAAGTGTTGATGCTATTTTTGTTTGGAGTAGACAAGAAAGTTATTAATAGTTGTAGCTATCTAGTTGTGTGAGGGAGAAGTGTGTTTTTGTTTGGAGTGAAGCCTAAAGGGAAAATCTTTAAAACTATTGTTGTTTGAAGCCATTGTGGAATGCTAGCAGAAGTGTGTGGGAACCTGGTTTTGTCAAAAGAAGATTGCAACGTCAAGACGAATGGTTGTAATCTCTCTTTGATATTAATATATGAAACTATCGATTTATTTCCTACATGTTTTGTAATATTACATACTCATGTCTTAATGTTTCTTGACTTGTTAAGTAGGTTGAATTGCATTTTTCTATTATTATGTTTGTGTGATGTTGTTGTTTACTTGTTTCATGAGCTTGAAGAAGAAAGCAAGAGATTACTGGAGTGAGCAAGTGAGGACATCATCAAGTAGGATAAGTGACCAAGAAGTAGGCCCTCTTGATTGATTCTAACCTAAGGAAATCTTCCATAGGATGTATATGTTGTGGCTACACCCATTATCGGGCTAGAGGAATTCGTTCGTGTCCGCACTTATAATTTTACTTCACCACAAGTCGGCGACTCTGTTGGGGATCCAAATCATTTTGTTTGTCTTGGATTTCATGATTTCATGAGAGCTTTTCTAGTTTCATGTTTTTCCTTTGGTTCTGTTTCTTTTCTCATGCTTACTGGCCTAAGTCTAAAATTCATAGTAGCAGATCTGGTCCCTGTTTTGATTTTTTTTATTTTTCCTTAGCTACCTTAGACAACGCACTTAATCTGTTGACAATCACGCCGACTAGCATGAATTGTTAAGGAAAATTCGCACCGACCAGCCTCTGGTGCTTGTTGTTAGTTAAGCAGTCGTGCCGACCAGCCTCTGGTGCTTGTTATTAGTTAGGCAGTCACGTTGATGCCTGTAAATGAAGATTAGGGCTTAACCCCAATCTTGGCCAGTGTGTTCTGCTCTTGTGTTTTGACCCCGTAAGTTTTTTTTGGACCATTTTCTCCCTGATTAGAAAGCTACTTGTCATTTGGTTTTGCTTGCTTGTTGTCTTGTCATCTTTCTATTTGATTGATTGAGTCATTGAGTGGTCAACGACACTAGGGCATCTAGTTGGTCACCCGTTCAGCAGTTTGTGAACTCACTAAGTCTAGTTGTAGGTGTGTTTACTCTTTGCATTTTTTTTGGTACATTTTACAACATTGAAGTCTTTTTGCACAAGTTTGAAAAAGTTTCGTTTACTAGCTTGAACGTTTCTTTTCCAGCATAGATTACATTGTTGGCCATGTGTTTGGTAAAGTCGGTGTTTCATTGATCTGAATGAACTTCTCTTTTAATGTTTTCATATTCATGAAGAGCTTATTGTCTCGAGAAATTTTTCACTGAAAGGTTGTATGCGAAAAGTTTGTTTCGTTGTTTCATGAAAAAGTATGAAATCCTAGCTTGTTGCATCATTATGTTACGATAATTTTCATCTTTTAAAAGACTATAATTGCATCAAAATTTGAAAAAGGAAGAGCATTTTTGTTTTTGAAAGGACTAATAGATAAGTGCTTGTCGGGAAATTAGGAATTGGAATGCATTTTTCATTAGTTTATTTTTTGAAAAAGTAAGGTAGTGAAATACCATTTCTTTTTTAGTTGCTTGATTGTTTGCATTTGATTGAGCAGTTTCTATCCTCTCTAGTGTAGGCTTTTCATCGAATTGAAAGGGTCTTGTCTCCTTTAGTTGCATTTGAGGTTTTTCGAGTAGCATCGCTAAGACTTGAAAACTAAAACTTAACTCAAAATCAACTTTAAAATGAATTCAATTAACCTAAGGCGCATTTGACATTAACGATCATATCTAGAAGGTCTAGGCTAGAGATGTGTTCCAGCGTCTTTAAACCTAGCATTTGTTGTTAGCTTCGGCATTAGACAATGCTAGTACGGATTTGTGCTCTCCATACTGTCGAGTATATAACGAGAGACCCCACTAGGCTACAATAATTTTATCCTTAGGAAGCCGAGTCAACCACCTTGCGAACGTGATACATTGAACACAACATTCAGGGAGATTGCTTGCTTGTACTTCTTGGTTCGCCAAGAGGTATTCTGCAGTTTACGGTTGCCTGGTAATCTTGTTTACGTAGATCATCCAGAGTAGTCATTTTATCTTTTTGACTCATTAAACTTAAAATATCATTCGAGCACTTGTCCTTTTGAGCTCGTTTCCAATCGAAAGTGATAGAGTCATCTTTGTTTCTTTCTCAACTCTTAAAAAATGAAAGAACATCGGTCTTCTATGCATCTTAATAATTGATTTCCCACGATCAAAAGCATCTTGTTAGTCTTTTTGACCAAATCGTGAGTTCCCTTAAAAGGAAATTTTAAAGCCTTGAAGTTATTTGTTTCGTCAACTAAGACAAGGTCATCGTGGCTGAACCATCTAGTTCACCCAATTCCTATTCCTCTCGTCCATCTGAAAGATTGTTTGAGGAGCCATTTCTTGAGTTATCAGAGTCACTCGAGGACCAAAATGTTGAACTCGCAATTGTTTTTAGTGTTCAACCATTATCATCTTGTCCTCCTCCTACTTTCGATATAGGGTTATCTACTGATCTTGGCTCGGAATCTCTGGACAATCCCATTCGAACTCCAGAGAACTCATCGACCACTGACAGTCAGCTTGGACTGGTTATCTACCCTCTGAACCCTCTGTTTGACTTTGTTGATATATCACTGCACTGTCCTTACAGTCTATACAACCAGCCGAGTGTTCCTTTGGAACTATCCCCCAGTACACGTTCGACCATTCGTCGTCATTTGTATTCAAATATGGATCCTGAAGGCGATGCTCCAGTCACATCTCCAGATGAGTTTGAAGTTTCTACTCCACACATTGTTGAGGGAGAAGAATTTCAATTGCAATTTCCTCTCGAGGGTTTCCCTTTTTTGGAAGGTATTCTTGCCAGCTTGCAACCCAACTATGTGTCTTTGGGGCACTTAGTTTCAGGCACATCTAGTGCCTCATCACTCTACCATAATCCTGTATGGGCGTCAGGTGTCAGGCCCACGTCAGGTCCATTCATCACGTACATGACTTCCCAACAGGTTGTTACTTCAGTTCCCAGTGCAACCTGTTAGCTTCCTGCTGCAGTAGGTTACTCATCTTTCATGATTGACATTTTTACATGCCAAATATGTCATTCTTTGCATGCTACAATGTTCCATATTTGCTACAGGAGCCAAAGAAGGATGCCATGAGAATGTGCCAGTTCAAGTGCCACTGTTGTCTTCCAATTTTGATGTACTATTCCATTTTTGAAGAATTTTCAGTTAAAGGGAGGTCCAAACAGTTTAATCTTGGTCTCCCTAGGTTTCAATTTCTTGTTATAGAATATAGAGAATCACCATCTGTCCAAACAACTTAATCTTGGCAGATTCCTAGATAGGTAGAGAAGCAAGGGTGCTCAACAGCCTAATCTGAGCCCTGGATGAAATAAGTGTAGATATAGATAGGAAGACAGTAAAAGAAAAATTGAAAAGTTGGGTCTGCAAGTCTAAGTGCACCCAAACCAAAAAGAAGAAAAAATGCTAGGTAAGTAGGCTGGGTAGGTAGTTTTGAGGTTGCAGAATGTTGATTTGTGATCAATTTCATGTTTTCAAGTGTCATATCTGTTCAAGTCACAATTATCAGGCGGTTTCCATTTGAAGGACTCAAGCGAGGCATGTCTAACTCCCCCTTCTTCCTCATTCCCCAAATCATTCACTAACTTCCCTGAAGAGATCAAGATCTGCTTGATGCCTCTTAGTTTCATCATTTTCCATATCATTCACCTTGGTAAAGATCTGTTTTACTCAAGGAATGTTCATATTTCCTTCATGGACCATCTTCCCCTAATAGCCTAATATTCACATACTTAGCGCTTTCTTATCACTTGTCATATTAACTATTAACTTTACTATATAGCTCCCTATCTATTTCCCCTTCCCCTACTAAACATATGTTAGATAAGTCCCCTATATACTTATCCCCTCCCCCTGGTTGAAAAATAACCATAAGTATCCCTTGGGAATTACTAAGTTTGCCTGAAACTTAGTAAGAACCCTCATGTTGTTTACAAAAACCCCTTCTAAATGCATTGGGACTCACTCCTATGCATGAAACCCATGCTCCGCCCTTTCTCCCAAAAACCCCACATTGGAATATCTAACCCCGCACAAATTTAACCCCAAAAACCCACTTTTCCTAAAGTTTTCTACCCCCGCTGAATTAAAAATTAAAATTAATTGGCGCGCGGGCCCCTTCCTTATCCATCTGCCACCTCGTCTTATCCGCCAGCCATCCGATCGCCAGAGCCTGAGATCTGCGGTGGGCGGGTCTTTTTGTGCCCCGACATGCCGAAGGTTAGCGCCCGGGACATTGGCGGTTTTGTCGTCGTACTCCCGCCACACGTCGCCCTCCAGGCTGTGGCGGAGCCCCCCTGCCAATACCGCCCAAGTGCAAAAGAGGTGCGCCACAAACCAGAAACCACCCTCCCCTTGTGTGACATAAGCACCACGTCACCCGCCAAGTTGCCGCCATCTCACCGCTTCCTGCCTGCGTCAGCCTATCACCGTACTGCCACATCATCACCCTGCCGTACTGCCACGTCACCATGCTGACATCATCATGTTGACGTCATCACCGTACAAGAGGGTCCCACTACTGACGTCATCCACCGTACCGCTAACGTCATGCTGATGTCAACAGCTGAAAAAGACGCGCAAGTGCGAAATCTAAGCTTTGGAAGCCCATAATGAAATTCTGAGGTAGTTTTCAATGTGCGATTAGCGCTTAGCGCTAATCGCACATCGCTACGGGAAATGGGCCAAATTGGGAAATCTTTGGGGAATCTTTTGATTCCTTAGCCGTTTTTGCACCGAAAAGAGAAAAAAGAGGCCGATTCTGTAGTTTTTAGCGTATAACAAGAAAGAGAGAGGCCCGATTCAGGCATTAAAGAGTATCAGAGAAAAAGTGAAGCCAAATTCATGTCAAAGAGTATCAGGATGTGGCAAAGTGTATCAGTGGGGATTTTCTCAGTGCTCGAAGCAGATAAAGCATTAAAGAACCCTCCAGCAAAGTCAACAAAACAATAGATGCCATTAAAGAGCTCTCAAATCACACTTATTGCACATCAAACTCACATAAGATCAGTGGACCAAAGCTCAAAGCACAGTTATTGTAAAAGCACTGCACCAAGTCACAGAGGACACTACATTAACTCTTTTTGATCCAGCTGCTTCTAGCGCAACTCAATAGATATTTTATTTGCATTTAATTTCAGCACAAGTCTATGTTTAAAGGCTTTTCCCGCATACCTGTTTAGGTCAGTTGTAATAAATACTTTTGGATATTTTACCTATAAAGACCACCCTGAACAATGTAATGAGGGTTGTTTTTTGTTGGTTGGATGTTTTGCTTAAGCAGAGACTCGCACTGTATATCTGATAGTTTCTATAATCAAAGGCTGCTTACGATCTTGGAGAATGAATTGTTTACTGTGTTTAATGGTTGAAGAGTGACTGTGGAATTCTTGTGCCGGTACATGACCCAATAAGTGCTTCTTACCTATGTTTTCCATTCATAAATCATTACCTAAAGAGCAGAAAGAAAAATTAGCTTAGAACTTGTTTAATTGCAATCTATGCTCAATTTCTGTTGTTTCTTTATGTTTTTCATCTGTTTTAGGCATAAATATGAATTCCACATGGCTCATATTTTCCCTAATTCACCATGTATGACAGTTATCCAGGGATTCTTAACTGCCCCTAGATAGAGCTCATTTTCCTTCCCTCCGTTAAGCTGATTGAGAGATTCTTAATTACCTCTCATTCCTTACATTTCACTCCATCTCTTTAGCTTGAAGGTTGTTTCATGTGCAGCTACATTGCTCCATGTTCCTCTTGTGATCAAGAAAGCATACCTGTAGTCCTACTCCTTGACTCCATGCCAAATGGTTTGAAACTTATCACTCTATGCATGCCTCTCTACTTGAAAGCATCTTCCTTCCATCCAAACACCATCCAAACATAAACAAAACCCATTGAACCCAATAACTAGCCTAAAATCATCATCAACAAAGCTAAATCATCAAGAGAGAGCCCTCTCTTATTGCAGGTGGGCTAGAACCTGCAATCCAAAGATTGGTTTCTGGTTACCTCAGCCGTATACCTTCAAGAGCTTAGGGACAACCTGAGTGATAACATAATGGCGACTCCATTGGGGAACTCCTCAGAAAATCTTACAAAACCAGTCCGAAGCTCCGCAGAGGAAGAAACTGACCTTTAAAAGTTTCTGTTTAACCTCTATTGTTAGAAAAATTCCCAAAAAAACAAGTTATAAGCTGGCTCCCAAGAAGAATTCGCGTTATACAAGATCAAATCTGGACCCAAATCCCCTAGCTGTTTTTGAAAATCCCAATATAATTCCTAAGATCCTTAGAAAACAAGAGCAACAAGAAGGTTTGACTACTTCCAGTACTGAAACAGTTTAGCATAGCCATTTTGCAACCCTGTTAAAGTTCTGTTTCGTTCAAACCCTACTTCCCCTTGTCCATCATCCACTTCTACAAACCCTGTTTCCACACCTCCATTCACTACGCATACCACCACTACTACTTCGATTATCCTAGTTACTCCAGTTGTTCCACTTGTCCCTATTGTTCCACTTATCCCTATTAATATGGCTAATAGATATGCACCTTTACAACTACCTACAAATCTCGGGGCTATGCCTCAGGATTACCAGACTAAAATAACTTATTTTGATGCCACAAATGCCTGCACAGCCCTTCAGCACACAAAGAAAATGCAGGACTACTTTGAGAGTTATGAGATTGACGATGATAGTGTGAGAATGAAGGTTTTTGTCCAAAGTTTGACTGGTGATGTCAGGACTTGGTTTAGAGCACTCCCAACCAATTCCATAGCAGACCCTGAAGCCTTATATCAGTCGATTATCAACAGATGGGAGAAGAAGAAAGACCCCTTTCACATATTATCTGAGTATGACACTATCAAAAGAGGCCCTCAGGAGACTGTTTTGGACTACTGTGCAAGGTTCAATAATGTTTATAATGAAATACCACATAACTTAAGACCTCCACCTGATCTTGCTTTGTACAAATTCCTTGATGGTTTTGATGCTGAAATGGCTTATCAGTTAAGGGAAAGAACCCCTCAAAGCCTTGCAGAAATGCAAAATGTTGCTGTTAGTGTGGAGGCGAACCTAATTTCCAAAAGAAACAGAGGTAGAACCGAGAGAAGAACTACCTTTAAGGAAGAACCCTCAGCCTTAGACCAGAAGTTAGATGATATTATCAATGGCATGCATAGGTTGGGAGACAGAGTAGAAAGTGTTGAAAGGAAATCATCATGGGAAGGAAAACAGCCCAACACCATAAGGAACCCAAACTTCAGGAAAAATGAAACCACAAATGCTGGAAGGGATAGTCCCGACCATGATATTAGGCCTCCTTTCCAAGAAAACTACGCAGAGGCATCCACATCCAGTGAGCCCACATAAGAGACTCACATGAACTTGATAGATTCGAAAAATGAGCAACAAATCTTTCTCACTCAAGAAGACCAAGACTACCCTGATGTAAAACAATTTCAGACCAAGACGAGAGAGTCTTTTGATTTTAAACAAGGCTATGATTCTGCTGTATATGAGGTCCACAAACAATATAAGCTGAGAACAAGAACCATTGATGTCCCGGCACCTAGCAAAACAAAGGACAGCAAACAACCCAACAAGACTAAAGGCAGGGTTGTCATAACAGAACCAGGTGATATTTCTATCCCAAACCCACATCAAGTGACTGTAGAGGACATATCAGACATACAACCTCCTATTGATCACCCTCTACCTCCTTCTTCCTCAAAAGAAAATTTGAATAGCTCTCCAAAAAACCTTCCCAAAACAGAAATACCACAAATTGTCATTCACCATGACATAGACAATCCAAAGGAAAGCACAAAGAGTATTCTTAAAAAGGAGAAATCTGCTACTACTAACGCAAAGATTTCATTGGAAAACCCATTTAATTTAAAAGCAGAGGTTGGAAAACTTAAGATATCCATCCCCCTCTCAGAACTTGCCAAACATGATGTATATAGGCAACAAACTCAAAGGTCACTTCAACTACCAAAGGTCAGGGATGATGTAAATGTTTTAGATGATACCCTTGAGCTGTTGTTTGGTCCAGAAGTTAATGGAAAAAAAACATATGGATCTGTTCCACCCTTTTATGTCAGTCTGCACATACATGACAAAATCTTGCACAATGCTATGTTTGACTCAGGTGCCTCACACAATCTTATGCCCAAAGCTCTAATGGAAAAGCTAAACCTTGATCTCACAAGACACTACAAAGATCTATACTCCTTTGACTCAAGTCAGTCCAAGTGTTTATGCTTAATCAAAGACCTTTGTGTGTCTTTAGTTCAATTTCCCAACAAGACAATCCTAATAGACGTAGTAGTTGTTGACATTCCAACAAAATATGGCATTCTCCTATCAAGATCATAGGGAGAAAAACTCCAAGGATCCCTCCAACTCGACCTCTCTTATGCCACTATTTCTATCTTTGGGCAACCAAAGAGATTGTACAGAGAAACACTCATGAAGTATGTGGTGAGTAGTGAGGAGAAGCCCCAAAATTTTCCAATTTACTCAATCCATTATGATATGGATTCATTTATTCTTTTTAATGATGACAACAATCCTCCAATTAATGATAAGCCTTTAGCTTCAGAGCTAGAGACATGCATAAATGAAGAACTGGTTTCCCATGCCCATGAAATAGTCACAACAGTCAAGGCAGCCAGTAAACAAGAAGAAACTCCTCAAACATAAATTTTAGATCTACCCAATCCTAAAATGGCTGAAACTATCGATACAAACCAAAAACAAGAAATTACATGGTATTTAGAGTTTGATGGTTCTTCCAACAAGTTAGGAGCAGGGGCAGATGTATGGATTCACAATACACATGACAATCATGTAGAAGGCCATGCCTACAGACTAAATTTCAGATGTACCAACAACATGGCAGAGTATGAAGCTCTCCTCTTAGGCCTAAAATTGCTCAGAGTTCTAGGAGCTAGAAAAGTGTACATTCTAGGTGACTCTGATCTAATCATACAACAAATGAAAGGCAACTTTGTGACCAATGACAATAGAATGAGGGCCTATAGAACTGCTGCAACAGAAATACTTAATACCTTCACTGAATCCGAGCTTGCCAAGATTTCTAGAAACCATAACATATATGCACATAGCCTAGCCACTTTTACTAGTACATGCAAGCTTCCCTTTGAGCCAAATCACCATTTTACTGCTGAGATAAAACATAGGCCCACTGTTCCTAACAATATTAGAGATTGGCAAGTATTTGAAAACGATGCCCACATTAACAATTTCCTCACTCTTGAGGGCAAGTTTTCAAATTTAAACATTGACATGGAGGCCATGAACGATTCCCAACAACAAACAAATGAAAATCAGCAGGCTGTAACAGCTGCAACAACAAAACAAATCCTTAACCCAACTGTTTTTGACAATACAAACATAGAACAGCTGAAACAAATGCATTTAGAGGAAACAACCAAAGCAGAGGCTGAGTTCATTGATTTAAAGAATAATTTTTTGCCTGCTGGCCTTACTCCATTAGAAGACATGTTTGATGACAATGATGTGCCCAAAAAGCCAAAAATGGAGCCTTTAGATGCTGCTATAGAAGAACACAACATAGGGACAGCAGGAAAGCCCAGAATGATCAAATTGTCAAAAAATCTGCCCCCTGATCAAAAGCCAAAGTATGTGGATTTGTTCAAAGAGTTCCAAGATGTATTTGCTTGGAGTTATGAGGACTTGAAGTCCTATGACACCTCAGTGATTCAACATACCATTCCCTTAAAACCAAATGAAAAACCATTCAAGTAGAAACTTAGAAGAATAAACCATATGCTTCTTCCCCTCATTGAGAAGGAAGTGAAGAGAATGTTTGAAGCAGGTATTATAGCACCCATCAGATTTTCTGAATGGGTATCCAATCTGGTTCCCACAAGGAAAAAATCAGGTGAGATCATACTGTGTGTAGACCTAAGAAACTTAAACCGGGTCTCTTTAAAAGACCACTACCCTTTGCCTAAAATGGACCACATCCTACAAAGAGTAGTGGGTTCCTTTAGAATTTCTTTACTATATGGATTCTCAGGTTTCAATCAAATACTTGTTCACTCAGATGACCAAGACAATACAGCTTTTACCACACCCTAGGGAACATTTAAGTATGTTAAAATGCCTTTCGGGCTAAAGAACGCTGGTGCCACCTTTCAAAGGGCGATGGATATTGCATTTTCCAAGGAAATCCATGAATTCCTTGTTGTCTATCTTGATGACTTAACCCCTTTCTCCAAATCTGATCAAGAGCACCTCAAACACTTAAGGCAGATCTTCATGACATGCAGGAAATATGGCATTTCCTGGAACCCCAAGAAGTCCTTGTTTTGCCTTGAGGAAGGTAAGTTGCTAGGCCACATCATCTCAAAAGACGGTATCAGAATTGATCCGGAAAGAATTCAAGCAATCCTTCAAATTCCATACCCAAGAAACATAAAAGAGTTTCAAGCATTCCTTGGAAAGATCAATTTCCTAAGGAGATTTATCCCAAATCTAGCTGAACTGATAAGACTGTTAAGCAACATGTTAAAGAAGGATGCCAAGGTAAGATGGTCTCTTGAAACAAAGTAGGCTTTTGAGAGTATCAAAGCTGCCTTGACTCAAACTCATGTACTCACAAGTCCACAATTTGACAAGGATTTTATCATCTTTTCCTTTGCTTCAGAGCACACGATAGGTGTTGCCCTTCTGCAAAAGGATGATCAAGGAAATGAAAAGCCTATTGCATTTTTCAGTCGAGCCTTAAGAGATGCACCTTTGAAATACCAAATCATGGAAAAGCAGGACTATTCCCTTGTCAAAGCCATCAAAGACTTCAGAGTTTATATTTTGTATTCACATGTAATTGCCTATGTCCCAAACTCTGTTGTAAAAGACATATTAACTCAAGAGGGACTAGAAGGCAAAAGAGGAAAATGGATTGCCAGTATTCTTGAATATGACATTGAGATAAAACCCACAAAGTTGATAAAGGGACAAGGTTTAGCCAAGCTAATGTCCGAAAAAAAATTTCAGGCCTTAGACATTTACCAGCTGGACAATGAACAGGAGCTGGCGACTCCACAGATCAGTGAAACATTTTTACAATCCCCATGGTATGCTGATATTTGCTATGTATTGTTAAACCTGTGTGCTCCCCCAGGATTATCCAGAACCAAGAAAAGATTTTTGAAGATGAAAGCTCTAAAGTTGTGTGTCTTAGATGGTGCCCTGTTTTGGAAAAATCATGAAGGAATATTGCTAAACTGTTTAACCATAAATGAAACCAACAACATCATGAAAGAGTTCCATGCAGGGGACTGTGGAGGGCATCTATATTGGAAGTCCACTGCTGACAAGATTTTAAGGGCTGGTTATTATTGGCCCTCTCTATTTGCAGATGTCAAAACATTTGTTGTTTCATGTCAAAAATGACAAATCTTTGAACGAAAAAAAAAATGTTGCCTTTTCCCCTTATGCCTATCTCAACCGAAAAGCATTTTCAACAATGGGGCCTTGACTTCATAGGTGAAATCCATCCCTCTTCTTCAGGCCCGCACAAGTGGATTTTAACAGCCACCGACTATTTCACCAAGTGGGTTGAAGCCATCCCATGTAGGCAAGCCAATGACTCCACTATTATCAGATTCCTTGAGGACAATATCCTTTCCAGATTTGGATGCCCTGAGAAAATCATCACTGATAATGTTGCTGCCTTCAAATCCAGAAAGATGATCAACTTCTGCCATAAATTGCACATTACCTTGGGCCATTCTACAGCTTATTATCCTCAAGGTAATGGCCTGGCCGAATCATCCAACAAAAGCCTCATCAACATCATAAAGAAAGTGTTGGAAGAGAACAAAAAGAATTGGCATAGGAAGCTCACAAATGCCCTGTGGGCAGACATACTTTCAACCAAGAAATCCATTGGGATGAGCCCTTATGAGCTAGTATATGGCATGGAAGCCAGATTTCCTTCATCTTTGGGCATTCCTACTATCAAACTGTTACAAGAGATTCAAGCTGAACCAAATGACATTCAAAGAAGAATTAATCAGACCATTCACCTTCAGCAAACCAAAGAGAAAGTGTATGACAGAGCACAGATTTTGCAGGAGAAGCTCAAAAATATGTTTGATAGGAGAGCCAAGGCTGAGGATTTCTGTGTGGGCATCAAAGTTCTAAGGTGGGACTCAAGAAGAGAAGACAAGGGCAAGCATACAAAATTTGATTTTCTTTGGAAAGGTCCATTCATTATCAGCGCAGTGCAAGGCAACAACACATATTTCCTCAAATCTGAAGTTGGTAGCACCACTGAAGAGGGCCCTGTAAATGGCCGAATGTTAAAACATTATCATGATCCCTTTTGTTAAGAATAACTAACAGCATCATTTTTGTACAAAAAATCTGTATATATCAACATTTTGTTTTATTTGTGTGTAACAATCCGGATGACAGAGCACGCAGAAGAAAGCAGGCAGTGCTACACAGATCTCAAACATTTCAGTTGAGGTAAAGTGTTGTTCTCATTCCACAGTTTCAATTATCTAACAGTCAGCACTAAGAAATTTCAATCTACAGCAACAATAGAAGATCAAGGCAGTCTGACCTGCTGTTCTTGACTTTTCACAAGGAAAAGCCATCCCCAAGTGGAGAAACTGTTAGCCTCCTGCTGCAGCGGGTTACTCATCTTTCATGATTGACATTTTTACATGCCAAATATGTCATTCTTTGAATGCTGCAATGTTCCATATTTTCTACAGAAGCCAAAGAAGGATGCCATGAGAATGTGAAAGTTCAAGTGCCACTGATGTGTTCCAATTTTGATGTACTATTACATTTTTGAAGAATTTTCAGTTAAAGGGAGGTCCAAACAGTTTAATATTGGTCTCCCTAGGTTTCAATTTCCTGTTTTAGAATATAGAAAATCACCATCTGTCCAAACAGCTTAATCTTGGCATATTCCTAGATAGGTAGAGAAGCAAGGGTGCTCAACAGCCTAATCTGAGCCCCGGATGAAATAAGTGTAGATATAGATAGGAAGACAGTAAAAGAAAAACTGAAAAGCTGGGTCTGCAAGTCTAAGTGCACCCAAACCAAAAAGAAGAAAAAATGCTAGGTAAGTAGGATGGGTAGGTAGTTTTGAGGTTGCAGAATGTTTATTTGTGATTAGTTTCATGTTTTCAAGTGTCATATCATTTCAAGTCACAATTATCAGGCAGTTGCCATTTGAAGGAATCAAGCGAGGCATGTATAACTCCCCCTTCTTCCTCATTCCCCAAATCATTCACTAACTTCCCTGAAGAGATCAAGATCTGCTTGATGCCTCTTAGTTTCATCATATTCCATATCATTCACCTTCTTAAAGATCTGTTTTACTCAAGGAATGTTCATACTTCCTTCATGGACCATCTTCCCCTAATAGCCTAAGATTCACATACTTAGCGCTTTCTTATCACTTGTCATATTAACTATTAACTTTACTATATAGCTCCCTATCTATTTCCCCTTCCCCTACTAAAAATATGTTAAATAACTCCCCTATATACTTATCCCCTCCCCCTGGTTGAAAAATAACCATAAGTATCCCTTGGGAATTACTAAGTTTGCCTGAAACTTAGTAAGAACCCTCATGTTGTTTACAAAACCCCCTTCTAAATGCATTGGGACTCACTCCTATGCATGAAACCCATGCTCCGCCCTTTCTCCCAAAAACCCCACATTCGAATATCTAACCCTGCGAAAATTTAACCCCAAAAACCCACTTTTCCTAAATTTTTCTCCCCCCGCCGAATTAAAAATTAAAACTAATTGACGCGCGGGCGCCTTCCTTATCCATCCGCCACCTCGTCTTATCCGCTAGCCGTTCGATCACCAGAGCCCGAGATCTTTGGTGGGCGGGTCTTTTTGTGCCCCGACATGCCGAAGGTTAGCGCCCGGGACATCGACGGTTTTGCCGCCGTACTCCCGCCATGCGTTGCCCTCCCAGCTGTGGTGGAGCCCCCCCTGCCAATACTGCCCAGGCACAAAAGCAGTGCGCCAAAAACCAAAAACCGCCCTCCCCTTGTGTGAGTGACATAAGCACCACGTCACCCACCAAGTTGTCGCCATCTCACCCCTTCCTGCCTGCGTCGGCCTGCCACCGTACTGCCACGTCATCACCCTGTTGTACTGCCACGTCACCATGCTAACGTCATCACCGTACAAGAGGGTCCCACTGCTGATGTCATTTGCTGTACCGTTGATGTCAGCAGCTGAAAAAAATGCGCAAGTGCCGATTTTGCAGCTTTTAGCGTATCAGAAGAAAGAGAGAGGCCCGATTCAGGCATTAAAGAGTATCAGAGAAAAAGTGAAGCCAAATTCATGTCAAAGAGTATCAGGATGCGGAAAAGTGTATCAGTGGGAATTTTCTCAGTGCTCGAAGCAGATATAGCATTAAAGAACCCTCCAGCAAAGTCAACAAAACAATAGATGCCATTAAAGAGCTCTCAAATCACACTTATTGCACATCAAACTCACATAAGATCAGTGGACCAAAGCTCAAAGCACAGTTATTGCAAAAGCACTGCACCAAGTCACAGAGGACACTACATTAACTCTTTTTGATCCAGCTGCTTCTAGCGCAGCTCAATAGATATTTTATTTGCATTTAATTTCAGCACAAGTTTAGGTTTAAAGGCTTTTCCTGCAAACCTATTTAGGTCAGTTGTAATAAATACTTTTGGATATTTTACCTATAAAGACCACCTTGAACAATGTAATGAGGGTTGGTTTTTATTAGTTGGATGTTTTGCTTAAGCATAGACTCGCGCTGTATATCTGATAGTTTCTATAATCAAAGACTGCTTACGAGCTTGGAGAATGAATTGTTTACTGTGTTTAGTGGTTGAAGAGTGACTGTGGAATTCTTGTGCTGGTACATGACCCAATAAGTGCTTCTTACCTCTGTTTTCCATTCATAAATCATTATCTAAACAGCAGAAAGAAAGATTAGCTTAGAACTTGTTTAATTGCACCTATGCTCAATTAATTTGTTTTCTAGTTTTCATCTGTTTTAGGCCAATAAATATGAATTCCAATGCTCATATTTGCCCTAATTACCATGTATGACTATCCAGGGAATTCTGAACTGCCAAGATAGAGCCATTTTCTTCCCTCCGTAAGCTGAATGAGAGTTCTTAATTGTCTCATTCCTACTTTCACGCCATCTCTTAGCTTGAAGGTTCGTTCATGTGCAGCTACCTTGCTCCATGTTCCTCTTGTGATCAAGAAAGCATACCTGCAGTCCTACTCCTTGACTCCATGCCCAATGGTTTGAAACTTATCACTCTATGCATGCCTCTCTGCCTAAAAGCATCTTCCTTCCATCCAAACACCATCCAAACATAAACAAAACCCATTGAACCCAATAACTAGCCTAAAATCATCATCAACAAAGCTAAATCATCAAGAGAGATCCCTCTCTGATTGCAGGTGGGCTAGAACCTGTAATCCAAAGATTGGTTTGTGGTTACCTCGGCCGTATCCCTTCAGGAGCTTAGGGACAACCTGAGCGATAACACAACCCACCATTCTGAATACTCTTGTATCATCGATCCCAGTTACATGTCAGTCACAATCGGAATGTCCAAAGATTGTCTTTGTCTCTGTCAGTTCCTATGTCCCATTAGTCAGTGGCTAGATTGTGCCATTTCCTGGGGGGCATAACCTTAATTTTTCTATGGTTTCAGGTGCCACTAATGTGAGTGGCTCACAAGCTCACATGCTTGGTATAAACCAACCCTCTTCTGGTATTATTTATAACCTTGCTGATCCTATTGGGTCAAGTAATGTCCAATACCAATAGGTTCAGAATCTCGTTGGTCCGTCTGGATTGAGAAATGTTCATTATCAGTAGCCCTATGGGGCTCAAGTACAATACCAAAATCCTTACGCTCCATATGGTTCTCAAGGATTGGTTAATCAAGCTTACACCCTCGAATCTGGGGAGTACATCTAGCCTGGCTATGGCCAGATTCAGTTCAGTAATTTCCTTGGCACTATTCAAGTACCCTTGCAACAACAAGGACAACCTTTACAACTACAAGGGTAGCCTTTGTTACCGCAAGGGAAACCTTTGTTGCAGCAAGGGCTCTCCACGCAACAGCAAGGGAAAATTATCCTGCAGTAAGGTTACCCGCAACAACTGCAAGTTCAATCTTTACAACAGTTGCAGCAAGCTGCATAGTAGCAGATGCAATATGCTCCGTGTTAGAGTCAGTCTGGTCAGTCCTCTGTCAGAGATCAAAACTCTTTATTCATTCCATTTTTAGGAGTCCCGCTCCATTCACTCAGTTGCATTCTGCTAGGGGAATATTCATAATCTGACGGAAAAGGTCATGCTAGTCATTTCCCCTCATGTATGGCTCCTGCTGGCTTAGGTCTTTTGTCAATGATCACTAAAGTCCATGACAGTCAAGGTCTGGTCCTTTAAAGGACAAAATTCATTTTCGATCATTAGGTCTAGG
Organism: Pinus taeda; assembly: GCA_000404065.3. Classification (NCBI taxonomy): domain Eukaryota; kingdom Viridiplantae; phylum Streptophyta; class Pinopsida; order Pinales; family Pinaceae; genus Pinus; species Pinus taeda. Next base: position 30,900 of record APFE031543013.1, read on the forward strand.
GATTAATCAATTTGGTCTTCAACCATGTCCAATAAAGCCATGCAGACCAAAGAGAGGCCCTTATAGAGTTATGATTCAGAGAGTTTCATTGTCATGTTGATAGACTTCGATTGTTCTTCAAAACACTATTTTGAAGAAAATTCAAACAGTGTCATTTGTGATAATTTTTTCAAAAAAGTCGTCAATTGATTGCTTCAGGTGCAGTCATGGCTTCCGTGGCCAAATGCCCTATCATGCAATCCCTGCAAAGAGTGCTGAAAATTTCATCATTTGAGCTAAAATTTCAAAGGGAAAAGTGAAATTCAGTGTTGCTTTAAGTCAGTGAAAAAGGCCAAAATGAAACATTAGCAAAGTGGGTTTTTGGAGAAGGAAAAATTAAACCCATGACTTCAAAGTCTTTAAATAGAGGTTTCCACAAGTAAACAAGGTCATTGTGCAAATCAAGGTCATAGAGAAGCGTTGCAAAGTCATTAGGAGAGCAAAGTGCGTGTTTAAGAGTGAGTGGGAGTCATTTTCCAGAGCGCGGCACACACACAGAGGGGCGCAGCGCACATACAAAGCGTGGCGCACACAGAGCCACCCCACAGTGCAAATTTTACAAGTGTGCGACGCACTGGGTTTGGCGTGCGGCACACACCCACAAAGACCCAAAATCATGCCAAATTGCCTCAAGTTGACTATCAAACCCCTCAAATTGACAGGTAGGCTCTATATCATGGCTTGCTCATCAAATTTTGTGAATGTTATGGTGGTTCATGGCTATGTATAATTGCAACAAAACTCATAAAACCAACCACTAAAAAAAAAACATCAAAGCCATGGTTGCTAGGGTTGCAAAAATTGTGTTAATGATGCCAAGGCTCCTCTTTCACCTCTCATCTTTTCCCTCCTCTCCATTTTTCTCTTCCCCCCTATCTCATTTTTCTCTATTACCCCTACCCTAAAATATTACCAAACCCCATTCCCTATCCCCTCCTCTTATTTTTCAACATAACACCCCAAAACCCTACCTTATCAAATCCCCAAATCCCCCTACATATCCCTAAACAAAACTTCTGCCCATAACCCCTATTCCCATCATATTATTCCCCTCCTAATACTCCCTTTTTTTCCATTATTCCCCCTTGTGGCAGATATCACAACAACACCTAGTTTCATACCAGCATCAAAGCGCAGCCCAAGTACAGTACACACACAACAGTCATGGCATCTGAGCATTCATCAGAGTATGAGATGGAGACACAAAGTGATTCATCCTTGGAAGAACAGGCTCCCAGGAGACATCACAAGAGTGGCAAACATGTTAGGGATCATCCAACTACCCTCACTGAATTGTAGGCCTGCCCTCTTGCCATGTCATGTTTCCAGCATCTATCATGTTTTCAATTTTGTCAAAGGGTGGCTAATGTTAGATTTCATCATGAGTTGGCCCGTATTTTTGTGCTTCACCTACATGGAGGTCAGTCTATCTTGGCCAGGGTCACCTTCACAGTGACACCCAAAACTATCTCATTGGCAACCGGCATACCGAATGTTGGAGAACAGTGGCATAAGAAAAAGAAGGTGGATAGGCAACATTATGAGCCTTACATTAAGGCCAGTTTCTTGAGGCAGCTCACAAGAGTCTTTCCATTCAGATATTTGAAAGATGAATATGATCCGCTCATGAAATTGATCATGAAGTAATTCAGTTGTGAAGGGAGGTTCTCTCGTCTATATGCCTATCACATCAGTTTTCTCATGCACTTTACCAAGGTGTGGATGATGAACCTCCCATTTTTCATTTGCAGGAATATAGAGAGGATGAACACCTTCATGCAACATAAGACCCCTCAGCAGCAACTTAACAATGTTTATCACTTTGCTCTTATCCGGATTTTTGTGGATCATCAGTTGGGATTGCAGGGCATTGCTTGGTAGGACTTCATCTCCCGTGACCTCCTCATCACTTCACAGGTATTATCAGAGGCCGAACATGAGATAGGTGGTACTTCTCATCAGTATGAGTGCCATGAGACCACTACTATGCCAATATTCATCACCTATCAAAGAGGTAGTAGGCACTTGTTTGCAGCAGCAAAGTGAGTGTTATCTCCACCTGGGGTGGAAGAGGCCTCGCTTCCAGCATCGACAACACACGTACAGGACAAAAGAAAGAGGCCCATGCATGACGAGGGGCCATCATGTGAACAGGAGGCTGACTTCATCCTCATTAAGGATGATGATGCAGATTTGGAGAGTGCCAAACTTAGGATGACCATCCAGGAGCAGAAAACAGAGATCCAAGACTTGTCACTCAATTTGGAGAGGGCCAAAGGGATTATCAGGTATTTGGAGCAGAGGAACAAATAGCTTGAGGATGAGCATGAGATCATGGAGCTGCAAAGAATCCATGAGAATCGCCAAGTTGCCCAGCATAGGGGGATTGAGCTCACTCCATTGGAGCAAGAGATTAACAATGACCGTGAGTCTTGGCTCGAGCGGATCAACATCCACCTTGAGAGACTGCTGGAGAAGGCCGACAGAGACAAAACCATACTGAGGCGGATGGTTTATCATTACAGGGCACGGAACATGAGTTCAAAGGCTTGGATAAGGAGCTTGAAGGCAAAATTGAACAGAGCAACAAAGAGACAAAAGAGGCAAAATGAGCAAGATCGGCTTCAAATCTTGGCTGAAGCCTCTATGGCCCAGCATAGCACCTCTTAGAGAACCTCCAGCCCAAATTTCAATAAATTTGGGGCAATTTTGGTCACATGGCAAAATTTTGGTCACAACACAGGTTTTTTCTCCCTGTGCTGCTTAGGATTGGGAGCTCCAAATTGCAAATGGCTTGCATTTTTGGATTCAACATGAAAAATCACGACTATTGGTGCATGGAAAAGAAATTTTGGCATGATTTGAGTCTCCAGGAGGTCAAAAACACCCAAAAAATGACCTCTCTGCCCCTATTTTGACACACAGGAAGCAGTCTTGGGAGAATGAATATTTGGAGGGGAAAATGACACCAAATTCAGAAATGCCACTTGGGTTGGAAAGTAGACAAGCCAGGCTTTCAAACAAGAACACTTGGACACATTTTGGACTCCTTTTGGTACCTCAAAACAGCCTCCAAAGTGGTGCGGTGCATATAGAGAAAAGAGTCAAATTCACCTCTGTTTCGCGAAATTTCGATTCGCGACTTTCTCCAAGTGGGCCGGCTCATATACACTTCAATTGTTTTGGAAACTAAGGAAAATTTTAAAGAGTTTGGCTTCTATCCAAGTGGAAAAGGAAGGCAAACGGTCACCCAAGCCATTTGTCATTTTTGTAACGCTGCACCTGTAGCTAATGGTTGGCTTTCCATCTCCATTTTGTAATGATTTGAGAAACTCCCCAACTCTTGGTCGTTCTATTTCCTCATGGCATAGTCTATTTATTGTATGCAAACCATTTGCAAAGGGTTGGTTGGCTTGTAATTTCTGGGAGACTGTGGAAAAGAAACTCTGTTTCTTCATTGTATATTTTGACAGAGGATTAATGAAAAGCAGCGGCTCTGTTTCATGAGATTCATGTGGTTTTGAGTGTAGCAAATGTGTTTTTCCTTATGTTTCATATGTATTTTGTTATGTTTCATAGTTCATTCATATTCATTTCAGTGAAATTTTCTGAGTAAGATCAGGTAGAACTCATTTTTATTGCTTTGCCTGTGGGAAATTTTCATGATGTGTATTTCTCTTCTGTTGAAAAGGGTTCATGTTTCATGCCCTTTTCACCCTCCTAAAACAATCTTTCCATTCCGCATTACTTCAAATTTTATTGCTAGGCTTTCCGCCTGTCTTTCCTCGCGAAGTAATCTGTGCCTTTGTATTAAATTCTCTGCTCATTGTTGTCCGTTGGCCCATACCATCCTAGAAACACAATCATTTATCAAAAATTTGCTTCTTGTATCCATATTTACTTACTAGCCTAAGATCAATATTTTACTGTAAGTCATCTCAGACCATTCTGTTTACTTATTCACTGAGCGTGACTCGAAGAGAGCCCTCTCCTGTTCTAGTAGGGCTAGCTACCAGACTGAGCGTGGTTTGTGGTTACCCTAAATTTTTCCTTCCTTCAACCTAAGGCAGATTTAGGTGCTAACATAGTGGCGACTTCGCTGGGGAACAAATTAATCCCCTTAATTCTTTATAATTCTAAGCTTCCAGATGATAAGTTTAGGATTTGATAGGCTGAGTGAGTCGGTAGTGTCCTTTGCTTTTTCTCAATGGCACGCTGGCTTCTAGAAGATATACCAGAGCTAATCCAAATCTAGATCCTCCACACATCTACGAAAATCCCAATTTGATTTCAAGAATTCTTCGTCAAGAAAGCTCTATATCTCTCATGTTCAAATCCCATTCATGCCCTGACATTTTTGAGTATCTTGAAGAGCTAGATTTTGATGAGCAGTTTGAACTATCATTGTTTGAGACCAAATCCAAAAGGGCGGTTGACTCTACTGTCCACAATCCTCATTTTCTTGTAGACTTGGAGATGGAAAGGGCTATCCGGTCAATTGATAATTGCATTATAGCTTAGCTTCAAACTCCAATTGCTAGCCCCTTACAAACTGTGCACACTCCTCCAACACCTCCAAGGCCGAATCCACCAAGAGTGATGGCTGCCCGTTTTGCACGTCTTGTTCTGCCTCAAGTTTTGGATGATATGCCCACAGATTATCAAAGCAAAATCTCATTTTTTGATGGCACTCCTAACAGCATTACTGCTCAGCAACATGTGGACAGAATGGCAGATTTCTATGAAATTCATGAGATCGATGCAAAGAATGTGGTAATGAGACTCTTTGTACAGAAATTTGTAGGTGAAGTGAGGAAATGGTTCAGAGGTTTGCCAGTTGCACGCATTGCTACCTTGGCTGACCTACAAAGACAATTTTTAAACTCCTGGGAAGTGAAAAAGAATCCTCTTCACATTCTGGCTGAATATGAGCAAATCAAACGAAACGCTACCGAGTCGGTCCAAGACTATTGCATTAGATCCAATTCAGTTTATAATGAAATTCCAAATCATCTAAGGCCACCTATGGGACTAGACATGGTGAAGTTCCCGGATGGTTTTGATGCTGATATAGATTATCAATTAAGAGAGAGAGAACCGGCCACAATGGAAGACATGCAGAAGATAGGGATCAACTTTGAAGCAAATCTGTTGACCAAGAGGGCTAGAGTAAAAGCAGAGAATAAGGTCACCATAAAACAAGAATCTTCCCCGATAGATCAACTACTACGAAAGGTAGAGCAGATGCTTGAAAGGGTGAAACTTGACAAACCCAAGCCACAAGTTCGAAATCCTAACTTCTGTGGCCAGCAACAGCCACAATATAGAATAAGGCAGAGAGATCAGCAAGCCCAAGAGCAGACAGCACAGCAGCCAGTACAGACACCTTTGTAGCAAAATTTTGTGCATGGACCGGAATCAGATGAGGACGGGAATATAATAGGTGAATAAAATCACCTCTTTACTCCTGATGATGTGCCTATTTATCTCACTGAGGATGAGGAGTATGCAGAGAGTTCGGCTGTACACAAAGATGTAGATTTTATTCTAGCAAATGACACCGTCTTGGAGGAAGAATCAGATGAGTACCAAAGAGGCTATATGAATTCTCTATCGGCCCAGCAGTAGCGATATTCACTTAGAAACAGAGATGTGCCAGTAAAACCAATTCAGAAAACGAAGGATGTTGAGGCATCAAAGAATGATTCATCAGTTGCACAAAGGAAATGAAAGGAGGCGGTTGATCCGGATAGCAGCAAATCACCATCAGCAGAACAATCGCATCAGAAAATTGCATCGAAAGAAAAGGAAAGGAAAGAAATCCCAGTCAAAGATGTAGAAAAGATTCCCACTTTTAATCTAGAGAATGAGATTTCTAAATTAAAGGTATCCATTCCCTTGACTGAAATAATGAGGAACAACAGTTATAGAGGACAAGTATCTAAAATGTTGAATTTGGACCCAATGTCCAACATGGTGAATGTCGAAGATGATCAACCTGAAATGATTTTTGGGCCAGCATCGAATGTTGAGTCTCCTGATAGTGATGTGCCACCTTTCTATATCAGTTTAAGATTGCATGATTTTGTGTTACATAATGCCATGTTCGATTCCGGAGCTTCTCACAATCTCATGCCCAAGGCTATCATGGATAAGCTGGGCCTGGACATCACTCGGAAATACCATGATCTCTATTCGTTTGATTCCAGCAGAGTAAGATGTATAGGACTCATCAAAGACTTGGTTGTGAATCTGGATCAACTCCCAATGAAGAATGTTTTGATGGATGTTGTTGTAGCAGATATTCCTGCCAGGTTTGGCATGCTTCTTTCCAGGTCTTGGGTAGCGAAATTGAAAGGGACACTATAGCTAGATTTCTCCTATGCAACGATTCTGGTGTTTGGCCAAATGAGGAAATTGTATCAAGAACAAGAAATGAAATACATGATTACAAGCAAGGAGAAACCAATAAATCATCCAATTAATTATGTACATACAGATTTAGAGTCTTTTGTTTTGTATATTGATAGGTTCAATGATATTGATAGTCAGTTAGTAGAAGCAGATGATATTCCAGAGATAACATAAAATTTCAGAGGAGTTTTAAAGAAGGAAGGACAAGAACAACAGAGCACCGTTGAGCGATCAGCTAAAAGTAATGGACAGCAAGTAGACCAAGCACAACAAACAGATTTTCAACACTTGCAAGAGGAGGAAGAAGGTTTGTGGACCATGGATTTTGATGGAGCAGTGGGAAATGATGGCGCTGGAATTGGAATTTAGGTACGCAATCCTTTCTCCGCCTCGAACAAAGTGCCTAGTAACGTACGGGTATCCTCTTACAAGTTGGATTTTGATTGTTCAAACAATGAAGTTGAGTATGAAGCTCTGATTGCTGGCCTAAATATTCTAAGAAAGCTGAATGCTAAGAGGATTTCAGTATATGGCGACTCTGAATTGGTGATTAAGCAGGTCAGAGGCAAATATCAAGTAAAGCATCCTCAGATACGGGCTTACCGTAATGCAGTTCTAGACATCCTAAAATTATTTTCAGAATATACCTTGACATGTGTGCCTCGTATACAAAATAGTATTGTTGATGCTCTTGCTAAGGCAACAAGTGGTTTGAAGATCCCAATGAACTCTAGTAATACATTCGAAATCCATGTCAAGCATCGTCCGACTATCCCGGACAATCAGAGATATTGGCAAGTTTTCCAAGATGATGAGGAGATTGATGAGTTTCTACAAAACAAAAGCAAGTTCAAAGAGACCTCAATTGATGTAGAAAATGAAGATGGTAAAGGTAATGGTACATATGAGGTGCAGATCAATGAAATGGATGTGTTGCAGCTGAAGAATAACGCTATTCCTAAAGGCTTGATACCTTTAGAAGAACTCTTTGATCAAGATGATGTAGCATGCAAGCCAACATTGCAGCCAACAGAGAAGGGTGTGGAAGAGGCCAAATATATCAGTTTGTTGTCTTCATTTGCAGATGTGTTTTCTTGGGACTATTTCGACTTAAAAACATACAATACCAATATAATTCAGCACACTATACCCATCAAGCCCAATCAGAAACCATTCAGACAGAAGTTGAGAAGGCTAAATCCAAAGTTGCTGCCATCTATTGAAAAGGAGATCAACAGGTTGTACAAATCAGGAATCATTGTTCCATCAGATTTTCGGATTGGATCTCTAATTTAGTGCCCGTACGAAAGAAGATAGGTGAGATTCGCTTATGCATTGATTTTAGAAATCTCAATAAAGTTTCATTGAAAGACAACTATCCACTGCCCAAATTGGACCATATACTTCAGCGAGTAGTGGGAGCATCTCATATGTCACTACTTGATGGTTATTCCGGATATAACCAAGTTTCTGTCCATGAATATGACCGAGACAAGACAGCGTTCACCACTCCATGGGGAACCTTCCATTACGCTAAAATGCCTTTCGGTTTGAAGAATGCAGGTGCCACATTTCAGCATGCAATGGAATTGGCATTTGCAAATGAGAAGGATGTCTTTTTGGTTGTGTACCTGGATGATTTGACGGTGTTTTCCAAATCTGATGAAGAGCACATGTACCATCTAAAAATTGTCTTTCAAAAGTGTAGAAAATATGGCTTGTCACTGAATCCAAAAAAGAGTTTGTTCGCCATGGAGGAAGGCAAACTACTCAGGAACATTATCTCAAGAGATGGAATTCGTATTGACCCAGTATGTGTGCAAGCCATTCAGCAAATCGATCTTCCCTAGAATAAGAAAGAGATACAATCTTTCAATGGTAAAATGAATTTTCTACACCGCTTTGTACCTAATCTTGCTGAGCACCTAAGAGAGATGACAAACATGCTTAAGAAGGACAGCCAAGTGAAATGGATGGAGGAGGCTGTAAAATCTTTCAATTTGGTCAAATTGGCTCTTTCCTCAGCTCCAGTTCTAGTCAGCCCGGACTACACTCAGGATTTTATATTGTTTTCATTTTCTTCAGAGCACACTATGGCAGCTGTGTTATTGCAGAAAAGAGATGATCACAAAAGACCCATTTCATTCTTCAGTAGAGCTATAAGAGATGCAACCTTAAAATACAACATTATTGAGAAGCAAGCCCTTGCACTTGTGAAGGCATTGAAAGATTTCCAGGTATATATTCTACATTCTCATATTTTGGCCTATGTTCCTAATGTTGCTGTCAAAAATGTTTTAGTACAGACCGATTCGGAAGGAAGACGAGGCAAGTGGATTGCAGCCTTGCTGGAATATGATATGGAAATAAAGCTTAAGGACAGGGATTGACAAAGTTAATGACCGAATCAAACTTGCACGCCTTGGAAAAAATCTGATCGCTTCCATGTCCGATGAGAATGAGGAAGGATCATCAAATTATGTATCTGAAATGTTTACTCTTTCTCCATGGTATTCAAATATCATATATGTGCTTAAAAATTTGTCACCACCAGCTGGCATGACTAGAAACAAAGCGAGAACACTCAAGTTGAAGGCTGCCAAGTTTTGCATTCTAAATTTTGCACTGTATTGGAAAGATCCCAGTGGCGTTCTATTAAATTGTTTGGTGGAAAAGGAAGCAAAGAAGGTCATGGAGGACTTCCACCATGGAGACTGTGGTGGTCACCTTTTTTGGAAATCAACGGCAAATAAAATTCTGAGAGCAGGGTACTATTGGCCGACATTGTTTGTTGATGTATATAAGATGGTCAAGCGTTGTCATAAGTGTCATATTTTCGAAGGAAAGCAGAAGTTACAACCTTTACCACTTAAGCCTATGGAGGTGAGTGCCCCTATCCAGCAATGGGGATTGGATTTCATTGGCGAAATTCATCCTGCTTCTTCCGGTCAGCATAGATGGATCCTTACAGCGACAGATTATTTCACGAAATGGATCAAGGCAAGTCCCACCAGACAAGCTACTGATGCGGTAATCATTTCATTCCTTGAAAATAACATCTTGTCTTGCTTTGGTTGCCCGAATAAGTTAATCACTGATAACGCAGAAGCTTTCAAATCAAAAAGGATGGTAGAGTTTTGTCATAAATATTACATCATTTTGGGTCACTCAACTGCCTATCATCCGCAAGGCAATGGATTGGCAGAGTCTTCGAATAAATCATTGGTCAACATCATTAAGAAGCTACTGGAAATAAATAAAAAGAGCTAGCATAAGAGGTTGGTCAATGCATTGTGGGTAGATAGGGCCAGTCAAAAGAAATCCATATGTACATCACCTTTCGAGCTTGTTTATGGAGTTGATACAATATTTCCTACCTCTCTCGCTACCCCAATAGTCAAACTTCTTTAGGAGGCCGGTAGTGAAGAAGATCCCATGCAGAGAAGGTTGAATCAAATGGTCCACTTGCAGCAGACCAGAGAAGAATTTTTCAAGAACACATCCAGATTGCAGGAGAAGATTAAGAAAATTTATGACATAAAAGCAAAGGCGGAAAAATTTCAGTTGGATGATGTGGTGCTGAAGTGGGATGCAAGGAATGAGGAAAAAGGTAAGCACGGTAAGTTCAAGAACCTCTGTAAAGGTCCCTTTAAAATTGCAGCATATCGGGGTCAGAATGCTTTTCTTCTGAAGGAAATGAACGAGGAAGATTGCCCAGGAGGGCCGATCAATGGTTGGCTGCTCAAGCAGTACCATTTCTGAGTTATTAACACTACTTCCACTATCATTGTAAATACCATTTTTATTTCAGTTTGGTTTGAGTTTGTTAAGTTAGTCTTCAAGTCATTTCAATGTCAAAATTGAGTCAGTTTTTTTGGTCATTTTAGTTTCATAAATGAGTCAGAGTCTTGTGTTGTTGTTGAAATAATGACTCCATAGCCCAATGGACAAAGGCATTGTCTAGCTCTCCCAGAGATCTGCTGTTCTTGGCACCTCCAAGGAGCTACCATCCCCCATTGGAGCCAATGTTAGAGTCGGTTTGGTCAGTCCTCCGCAGAGATCAAAACACTTTATGCATTTCATTTTTAGGAGTCCCACTCCATTCACTCAGCTACATTCCACTAGGGGCATGCCATAATCTGATGGATCTGATCTAAGACTCCCACCATGTGCCTTTGGTCCTGAAAGGGCATGTCTCCTATCTGAGCATACTTGAGATACCATGAGTTAACCCCTCAAGGTTCCTTGTAATCTCCTCCTCGTTGTCACTCCCTTCCTGACAAGGGGCGACAACATCGAGAGGGTGCGGGACATGCCTGGCTATCGGTGATATCCCAGCTGACCGCTCTGGTCCAACATCTATATAAACAAGAGAAATTTTATAAGCACGCATATACCAAAAACAATTAAAAAATCTCAAGATAAAAAATTTGATTTTTTACCTTCATCATCGAAGTCCTCTCCATTGGGTAAGGGAATGTCTGGATTTCCACAGAAATAAGTGTTGTTGTATGGCCAATACTCCATGATGATCCTTTGCCATCATATCCACGAAAATAATGCAGGTCGATATGACATATGTTGACCCCCAATGATCCTGGGCATCAAACGACTCCAACGGGCCATCTGTGGATCACGTGGCGTAGGAGGATCTACCTCAGTCAACTAATACTAGAACAGTGAAACTCGTTCCAGGAAGAAGGTCACAAGTACAAATCCAAAGCCAAATTGCTTCAAATTCCCTGCCTTGGACTTGGACAACTAGCGCTTGATGTTCATCTTCATGGCCTCTGCCTAGTTGAAGATCATAGGAGCTGTGCACTCAATAACATAAAGGAACTTCAACTTATTAGTCTCGTGTTCTGCCTGGGACCCCTCCACTCTATTGATAGTCAACAGAAGCACCCTCAATGTGAAATATTTCACATTGGAAATCACTATCTTCCCACTCTTGGATTTCAGGGCCTTAGGGAACTGTTCGAAAAATAGGGAATATATGCTTGCCTCGATCAGACGTGACCCATACAAGTTCACTAGCTCACCTTTGCGAGATAGTCCAGTGATGAAGTAGATATCTAAAGTTGTCAACTCCAGCTCCTGGTTGCCAATGACAAAAATCCCTTGGTTAATATCCCAAAGGCTTATCAGGTATCGAAGCAACTCGGGCTGGGCCCGCATCCCTAGTGTAAGGCAGAATTTGAGGAGCCCGCAAGCCCTCAAAGCCTCCAAGAAATTTGGGTCATTCATTGCCTAGGTGTCAACATATTTATGTTCCCGTTCCTTCCAATCCACCATTTTCGGTGATTCTCTCTTGGAAAATCCATTACTTTGAGTCAATAATCATCCTTGGCACATAAAATTTAAGATTAAATGGCCATTTTTTGAGAACATTGGGTTTTCCCCTATCCATGGTGCCGACACGCCTGTTTTAAAAACAATTGTGTCAATCAACATGGATGGCTTTGCTAATCACCCTCGGCTGACGCAATTCCATGCCCAAAATTTGCACCGATCGAGGGCAAAAAAGATTTTCGAAAACCTCCCTAAAAATAAAAAAATGGCTAAAAATAGAAATAAATAGCATGAAAATGGAGCTCAGGGCTTCCGTTGTTACCTGGAATTGGTGGTTCATCAATTGACCTCCCGGATCTCCCATAATTTGCTTCAAAACAACTAGGGAAAAGTGGGTAAACATTCTTCACAACAAAGGTAAAATGGTAAATGGTAAAAGTATATTTACTTTTCCTGTTTTTATTCATTTTTTCATAAAAATATTAGGTTTTGTCAATACTTTGACCAATTTTGCCTCAAGGATTCGATAATACATTTTACCTTACTTGTGCAGCGACAGGTGATGGATGTTCAACGATGACGATGAGTCTCGTTTTAGCTCTTTTCTCGAATCGTAAAACTCATATGAAAAGATTGCCAATTATTTTTTCCCTTTTTGACTCGGTAAAGAGAATAAAAATGAGGGGTCCGCTTTTAGCTCTTTTCTGACCCTTTAAAAGCAAAAAGATGGTCGAGCCCTTGTCATTTGGAACTTGTTAATGGATGCGAAACGTCATGCGCCTAGTATAAGTTTACCCCTCTTTTGAGCTTGGAGGCACTATTTACGAAAAAGGTACTCTTTGACTAAAATGATCAAGTTGTTCTCTCAAGTATTGTTTTCTACCTTTTGAGGATCGAGAGGCAAAAATGTACGAAAAGGGACCATGTGGAGTTTTATTTTATGTGTCTTTTTCAAACTCTCTAAACATGAAAAAGATACCTAGTTATACCTTTTTTGGACTCGTTAAACTATTAATTGACATCGGATTCGTCACCATGACGAACATGAGCTTCTCCTTCCTAGGGCTCGTTAAACTTACTAGGTCAGATTTGTTTGAAGGATGAACTTACAGTGCAAGCATATGTTATCCCCTTCAAGCTTATGATTAACAAATAATTGGGGTACTTGCCAGAAAAGGTGGGGGAAAATTTGGAAATCTATCAGTCATGCCGGCAGCTTACCCTTGAATATAACACTCTTTACTTTGTGTCGGGTTGGGACATCTTCCTTTGCATCGTTAACCTTCCTGGGTTTGGGTTGTTTACTTTTGACTTCCATATGATCTCGGCTATGTCATCATGACCATCAATACTACGGATCCAAAAGCTTCCAAACTTCCAGTTTTGTCGCCAATATGTTCAAGAGTTGTCCTTCAACAATTACAATTACCTTTGATTCTCTGTATCATCCAAAATCATTTTGCATCCTCTCGTGTCGTGTTGATGATGTGGGATTCATTATGGCCCTCCTTTGACATGGTCGCTTTTCGTTGAATTCAACTCATTATCTGGGGAGTTGACTGAGAGACCCCCCTCCAATACCTTAGAGCTTGCACGCCCTAATGGCAAGTTCTTCGCACTCAATGACAATTTCACATCATTGGCTTTCAATAGAGTGATTTCATGGGTGTTCAACTTCAGTTCCTGTATTCACATTCCGTGAATTGTGCTAATAGTACCTTGAGGACAATTGTCATTACTAGTGGTTTCTCTCGTACTTGTTAACAATTTACATCATTGACTAGTAATCAAGCGAATTTCTAGCATGCTCGATGTAAACACATCTATTCACATGCTGGAATCTATACTTTGATCGGGTCATGTTGGAGAGAAAGACCCTAGACTCAGATCACAAAAGTGCAGGTTTCAAAGTGATGTGACATGGATACGATGATATGCATGTCTCTTTCAAATGGTTGGCTGCGACCAAACCATGAGTTATCATATATGATCCTTCTCATTATTGGATAGTTGCGACCATGCCTTGGTTTCATTATGATCCTCTTTGACGAATAGTTATGCCCATACCTGGATCCATTTACATGATCATTATCTAGATGGTTGTGTCCATGCCATGATTCATGTATCATTTGACAGAGATCTCGGTTTACGTATATGTATCTATACTTGTTTGCAGGTTTTTTTTACGGCAAACTAGTTCCTCGCACTGATTTATAAAGCATTTCATCCCTCACTCCAAATCGGCCTTCATGCTTTAGGGGGTATTTGTTACACAACATTTTGTCACTATCCTTGTACTCCCCGTTCCTTGATAATGGAGGACCTCTAAAGTGAACCCCACATGCTTTGCCTTCATGAAGAAACTCCCATTGTGTCCCTTCATGAACAGATCATTTCCCTTTTGCACCATTTCCCCTGAAACTTCTGTTTCGCCCAATTTACAAAACCAACGCTAATGGCCTTTATCTCCCCTGCACCGATGTGCAGAGTTTAGCACTACTCCTCGTGCCTACTGGAGTGACTGAGCTATGTTTCAGTCACGCCGGTCTTGTTATGGAAAGTTTTTTTAAATTAGAGTCAAAGCTTCCAGCTCTAGAAGCTCCGTAATGGAAGTCTGGTAAATGGTTTGGTCGGATGGGGTCGAGGATGATAGTTTGGGCTCCTTTCCCCTATAATGATGGAACTAACTCAAGGGATAAGTCTTTCTCCCATGAGAAGAGGATCCATCTCCATCCATATTTCCTATATAAACCTCCCCTCTTCCCAAGCACAAGCTAGTTTTTGGCTGAGTGTGAGTGTTATAGTTGCAAAGTGTTGATGCTATTTTGGTTTGGAGTAGACAAGAAAGTTATTACTAGTTGTAGCTATCTATTTGTGTGAGGGAGAAGTGTGTTTTGGTTTGGAGTGAAGCCTAAAGGGAAAAGCTTTGAAACTATTGTTGTTTGAAGCCATCCTGGAATGCTAACAGAAGTGTGTGGGAACCTGGTCTTGTCAGAGGAAGATTGCAACATCAAGATGAATGGTTGTAATATTTCTTTGATATTAATATATGCAACTATCGATTGATTTCCTACATGTTTTGTAATATTACATACTCATGTCTTAATGTTTCTTGACTTTTTAAGAAGGTTGAATTGCAATTTGTCTATTATTATGTTTGTGTGTTATTGTTGTTTACTTGTTTTAGGAGCTTGAAGAAGGAAGCGAGAGATTGTTGGAGCGAGTAAGCAAGGACATCATTAAGCAGGATAAGCAACCAAGAGGTAGGCCTTCTTGATTGATTCTAACCTAAGGAAATCTTCCATAGAATGTATATGCTATGGCTAGACCCATTATTGGGCTAGAGGAATTCATTCGTGTCCACACTTATAATTTTACTTCACCACAATAACATAAATTATTTTGTAATTGTTGCATTGTGGATATTCTAAAGAGATGAATTCTTCATAATTAAAATATATAATCCAACAAACATAGAAATGACTCGTAACTTCATGTAAGATCATATGGAAGTCAAAATATTTATTTCAAGTTAACATGCAAACATCATTTACATAAAATATCTTAGACATTTATTCAAAATCATTTATAGGTTCTCGCATACCATCAGAATCTACATCTTTAGATGAATGATTGAATGCATATGAAGAAGATTTATATTCTTCTCTTTCATCAACTAGTTCCCCATCTAAGTTCTAGATCTATGAATAGGTTCAACAGACTCCCATCTCAATACCATTTCTTTTGGTAGCAAATTTTTCAAAATCTCTATGGTCTTGAAGCAAAGAGTTCCTCTCTTTGTTAAATTGAAGTCATACACAAGTATCTCAACATCCTACAAATTTAAGATGTCTATATGGCAACGATTTATATTTGTACCCTTTCTTTTTCTCTTTTTGCCAATTTATTTATCAACTACCATCTTTGACTTGTACTCACCATTGAATGGGTGGGTATTTGTGGCATACCATTGTACTTCAATAGTTGTAATATCTTCATTTTCTTTAATGAAATTTATAACCTTGGCGACCCATAACGTATAGCCAAGTGGATCTCCATTTGCTAACATTGCTATCATGCAAACCTCATTAATATCTTGCACAAAACCCCTGTAAAGGTCTTCCATGGCTTCATGTTGTGCATGCGATCTTCTATAACCAATATAGATTTTTCTTTCCTCTACCTATGGAGAATTAATAATACCTTGAGATTATTGTTGTTCAACAATGTGTCTTTCCTCATTTTCATTTGGTATATTTTGTGGCCAAATAAATGGAGTCTTCAAAAGTGTATCATCATTTTTTGATCTTGAAATCATATCACTTTGATTATTGAAAGAAGACTCCCACCAAATTGAATCAACAACATCAAAATACTCATATGTATATCTAATATATATTTTAATTCTTCCAGGCATTCAAAATAATTGATATCTCTATTATGCCTTCATGCATTATGGAGTTCAACAACTAATTGTAATAACAATATCTTTGATGCAAATATTAGATGCTCTGGAATGAACTTCAAAAATGCTAAACCCTATGATGACCCCATTATACAATAGTTGAATACTTCTTTCCCCATATAAGTGTTTTTCCATCATTTTTTTTATACTAAGTTGATGTTAGAAGCTAATGTCATTAAGTTGTTCAATGCATTTCTCCTCACCGTGCGATCCCAGAATAAACCTTTGCATGTCAATAGTTTCTTCCAACACGTGAAAAACAAGCTCTGGAATGTATGATTTCTTAATACATTCAATTAATTATGGAAGGCTCCTAACATATTTCCTTCTTAATGTTACTGAAAGATGACTGAAAATTTGATCAATATGGTCATGAGTATTCCCAACAAGAAGGAAACCAACCTTTACCTTTTTAAAAATTCTCAATTCAGTGAGCATGTTTAGATACCCAAAAATAACTTGACTTTGTTTTCACGGCTTGTGTTGTCTAATTACAGATACAAAAATTCAGGAAGAATATGAGACCAATGAGAAACTACATCATGGATTATAGTTATGGTCATATTTGCATCATTATGAATATTTGGAGCTGCGAAGTAAACCCTTGGCAACATCTTCCCATTAAAAACCATACAACCAACCAAGTGAAACTGAATAAAGTTTTCTTCTGGTAAATTTTTGGTGTGCAGACAAAATGTGGCAAAAGTGTTTTCTTTTGGTCCATACCATAAATTATCAAACCAAAATATTTATTTGAACTATTTTTGTAGTGTTTTCTCAAAGATGCACGAAAAGAACCCACTTAAGGTTGTGGATGACAAACAATCTTAATAATTTAAATGGTTGCTAAACATTGCATATCTACAACAACTGATATAAAAAAAAACCTGCCAAAGTCTAGATCTATGCCACAATCATAGTTAAACAACAAAAAGAAAGAGTAATAACTCCAATCATCCAATGGAAACCATATATGTAAAGAATAATTTTATTATAACACTTGTGAAGGGACCAAATAGATGTTACCAGTCCCCCTCTATGGGATGGGTTCTTGGTTATCCTCAAATGTCTTCAGGTTGTGTAGAGTCTCTCTCTATAATGTGTAAACCCAACAAAAATATGGTGAGTGACAATGAAAATAATCAGAGTTACAACAAAGAGTGCAACAATGAAATAATCGAAAGTGAATAATGAATAGAAAATCCTTCTATTTATAACAAAATATTGAGTTATCCTCGCATAATGAGCAATAATAAAATATTATTGATCCCATTCTTAGAATAACCACTTGGAATATTTTATTATATTTGGTTAGGAAGGAAAAAGGGAGTTTTCTATAATGCGACTTTTTGGAGATTCCGGTGACGGAATCCGGCGGAAGAAATGAGGTTAAATCTTGATTTTTAGCAGTTAAATTGGTTTTTTAACTGCATATTTGGATTCAGTGCCTTGAAAAACCCTGGGAGCCATTGATTGTGCAGAAACTAGCTATCAAACATGGGATTCCATGAATTGCTGCCGGATTTTGACCGGAAAAATTCGCCGGAAAAGCTTTCAAAAAGTCGCGTTATAGACTACTGCAGGAAAAAGTATTTAAACTTTTATTTAGAAATAATAAATAAATAAATGATTTATTTATCATCTTAAGGAATTAGTTAAGGAATAATAAACAAATAAGAATTTATTTAATTATTCCTAAGGGATTTAGTTAAATTTGACAAAGAATAATAATTAATTAGTGATTAATTAATTATTCTTGAAGAAAAATAAGATAATTAATGGTGTATCTGTTTATTTTTCATGAGTGGGTCAAACATGACAAGGAATATTAATAAAATGATGGTTTAATTAATTATTCCTAGAAGAAAATCAAATAAATAGTGATTTATTTAATTATTATTCATGGATTTAACTATAAATTACTTAAGAAAGGTGGTTTATTAAATAATTTCTCACAGTGAAAACAATTTTACTATGGCAAAATTGGCTTTACATAGTGTACTTCGATCCATCTAGTAAATTAAGCTAGATGATCAATTTTTTGGTGATAATAGATTGCCCCCCAACGTACAAGTGCTAGGAGAAAAACGTATGATCAAAGTACGTTGTAAAGACACAATCACTAGACAACACAAGGGAGTCAGGGAGAGAGAGAGACCAATGAAGTTGAATTGAAAGAGGATAGGGATAGAGGGGGTGAGACTAATGCAAGTCTCCTTTTATGTTGTGGTACCAGACCTCAATGAGGTGGGGGAGGCATACCCATACCTGCTGAGATAACTTAGTACAAAAATTACGGTTCACCCAGAAATATAAAACTAAACAATGAAGTACATGTTGAATGGTACATGACATGTTGGAATAATAAAGCTAGAAAATAATACAATGTGTCCCATATACATAATGCACCTGGTAAAAACATGAGCCAGGACTGAATACAGTAATATCTGTGCATGAGATACAAAGCCCCTTCCCTCAAGAAATGGGTGGGATGGAGGGTAGAACAACCGGAGAATCCCTACTGAACAGGGAAGGGCTCTACAAAACTAAACGAATCATCTGATGGAGACGTGCATGCTATGAACACTGCAATTTGTAGGAACTGAACACATAACTTTGTGGAACTACATCTGAGGCTGTAGCATAGTAGGTACGCATCCAGGCATGTGGGGGGCTACCTGAAGGGACACCCCCTCATGAGGTCTAAAACATCTCACACATACCTTGGAATAACTCGTACAATCTGCTGCATCAGTGGACCATCAAGTGTATGAATCACGAACACTAAACAACCAAGTCAAAGGGGAATAATAAGACCCTCTACTTGATCCAAGGCGTCGAACAAGAATGGAAGTTGGAACCAAGATACACCACCCTCTAGGTCGTTCTTGTAGAATAAATGAGTTGATGTCGACAAAATAAGGCCCACGATAGATGAGGCAATGAGGATCCTCAACTATAGCGTGATGGAAAATAGTAATGTGACTTATGGACTAACACTAGGGATAATGGAAATGTGGGACTAAGGGACAAACAAGTGACTTCCCTTGTCAGAGCATAAAGTGCATGGTTGGCCTAGTAGCGATTGACTCAATCCCAAAGGGGATGGGGACAATATGGTTGGAGGCCAAAATGAGCAACGCGGGATGAATAGTATGAAAATATGGATGGAATACTATGACATGATATAATGGGAAATGAAATAGACTCCAAGAATGCAAGGGTGACTCATTGTGGATGCTCTTAACAAGGGTGACTCGATGATGTTGCCACATAGACTAGGCCCGGTGGGGTCCATCAAAACATGAGTATATGATGGTTACTCATGATGAAAGTTAACATATGGTATGAAAAGTATTAAGAGGAGGTGGACCTAAAAGTACAAGTGTCACTTTATGACGAAAGTCGATTTTGAGAGGCATTGAAGTGACCTTTCATGGAAAAATGGATTCTTGGTGAAGTGTCAAATCATCAAAAACCGAGGAAGACCCATTATAGAGCTCGGTGAGATATTTCTAATGGTGTTGATGGTTCGTTAAATTGAGCTACGTTCTAGTCTCAATGTGCAATAGAAAAAGTGGGGATTTTTCTATGAAAGGACATTATCCCTCCAAATTGGGTTCATTTGCTAAGTGAGTTTTGGTGAATTTGGAGAGGAGGAAAAGGACCTAAACATTGTGGAGAACATAGCAGACAAACTGACTGCTAGAATTAGGATCTATGACTTTTAGGTAGATGGCCTTACTCATATCTTCAATTTCAATGGTTTATTCCCTAATTTTTGGCACTTGGCAGCTCATTGAGAGACCCTTGCCCTTGCTCATGGTCGCATTGCACTTTCCGGGCCTAGAAGTGTGATTTGGCTTGTAGGAAACAATTGGAAACCTGCAAGCTCACACTTTTTGGTCTGAAAACTGTGATTTGTGGCTGGATAAAGGGTTGATCTATTGGCCTGGTGGGGGTTGTAGGTTGATCGATGTATACCATTGTTTTCTTCTTTGAACTGACAAGACATGTGGTGTTTTGTAGGCATAGAAGAGCTAAAAATAAATTGGCATGAATGATACTTTGAGACTCCTTGATCCTCAATCCAGGGGGATCAGGTGGTTCGAGGGGCATTGGCTCATAAAGGGGTTCTCAAGCTAGTAGAGAACCAATTGATGAGGGCAGGTTAGCACTTGCTATCAATAATTGTGAGCTATTGGGATCCAGACGAGGAGGTCTTTGTCGTACAAGGGCACAAGATCGAGTTCACATTACAGAATATTTACTTTTTGACTGGACTACCTCCCCTCGTAGTGGTGGGGGATATTCATTCAATGTTACCTCGTGGGAGGAACATTACTAAGTTTGCGGAGTGCTATTGTCGACTAGGTGTTCGTGTCAAGGGGACGACTATCCTGCTTGTTGATCTAGAGAGGCTAGAGACATAGGTTGTTTTTGTAGTTATGTTGTGGGTCTTGGGCAGTCAGGCATTCCACCACATCACTAGTGGTTAGATGATTCTGGTTGAGAGTGTTTTGGATGGGAACTAATATGGGTGGGCCCATATGATTCTTTCGTCGATGAAACGACAGTTGAGTCTTTTCAGGATGCAGGTGAACTGCGATTGTGCTTTTGGTATAGTACTCTATGCATTCTTCTTTTAGAAGATACCTGATATTCGTCCTCATGTACATATTCGAGATGGGGTCCCACAGGAGCCCAAGATGCACCGTTGGGGGTAGCCTGCGGAGAGGAGGAGGAGGGGGAGTTGGACGGGTTTTCCGACCTGAGTTTTTCACACAATGGGATCAAATGCCCCTCGACATTGATGATTACCCTTATAGCGGGATGAACTATCAAGGAGATCTTGACTTACCACTTCCACCTGGGCGAGCATGGGGACCAAATGGTAAGTTTTAAGTTTCTATGTTTTATGGTGCATTTTATATTTCTATCACATGTATATGGTACTGAGTGTGAAACATGTTGTATGCAAACATAGCACTGCTAAAATTGGTAGGATATGCAGGCCGATCCGTAGTGCTTGGGGCTACAGATTCGGGGACATTAATGTCACATTAGGGTCCAGAGGATACTGCGTTGCTTGTTGATTTTCACCATAGGTTTGATGTACTCTTGACTAAGGTTCCAGAGCATGAATGGCATGACTTAAAGGATCTATACATAGATGAGTGCACCGGTCTTCCCTCAAAGTAGCGAGGTATCGTGTGGCGCGTGGCGACGGCTAGTTAGGCAGTACGTGATCTACGTGCAGGTGGAGTAGAGCCTTTGGCACGAGATCCACTAGACAGTGACTATATGTAGGGACATGTGGGTCCCTTTGATTTTAATTTTTTTAACATGCTTGGGCATGTTGGATGTATTTAGAGCTATGGCTCCAAACGCTTTTATGATACATAATATGATTATGAATTTTATATGATGATGAAGGTTCGCAATTTGTTGTGTTATATTCTATGGTATACATGTTATAAATGAAAATATATAATGTTTTTTCAATGGTATCTACATAGTGATTTTGTGCTCTAGGAACATGACTGAATGTAATGGTTTCAAATTCATGCATCAGCAACTTAACTCATAGATCTTTTCTAAATAGGACTTGGTTATGCACATGATACACACCATTCAATTGCATGATAAGTAACAGGCAATATAAATAAACATGAAAATGAAGGATGCGATGAGTAAGGGAATCGACTAACAAACCTATCATTACATCATATTCGACTTGATTATTGGTGGCAGATCCAATGAACACTCCATTCGAAAGGACTAATGTATGTAAGGGGGTGAAAATGGCCCAGGCTACAAAGGCTACATTCTAGGAGAAGCAACTCACACTATCCGCATGACCAATATACGGTGTGGATGATGGATCCATATGAAAGGTGCAAAAGACAATGGATGAGATGGTGTGATCTACCTAGCTTCATGGCAGAAATAAACACACAAATCAACGGGATAAGTAGAAGTTCTTGAGGCAGAGCACATGAGGAGAATTAGGAAGGGAACAACCTTCAAAATCCAACAAAGAAATGCCTCCTTGCTTAAGTGCAAGGGTAATTAGGGGTAGACATAGCTTCCATGGTGTCCTCATTAGTCTAGGAGATGGGAGGACAGGAGGAAGACTGACTGCATGACGCGGTGACATTACCTAGTGCATCAACCTAAGAGATAAGGTTCACGTACACATCATCTGGAATGGTAGATGATGTGTTGGTAGATGGAGGATCTATTGATGTTGAGATGTTGGATTTTGTCGAAGGAGGTTCGATAGAAATGCACATAGAAACCTCAGAAAGGTTTTCCCGTGAGGACTATGAGTGGAATCGTATTCACCAATCGTCCCAAGGAAATCGTGAAATTCATCAAGATGAGGGAAACAATTGGAATAGTGACCATGAAGATCACATAAGGCACAAGGGTGTTTTGTGCGCATCGTTTTGAGTTTCTTGGGTGGGCCTGACAAGTTAACATGGAATTCTAAGATATTGGACTCAAGGAACGCTTCATGAACCAAAGGTTTGAGTTGAGGAAGCTCGAGACAATTATTCGTAGCATGCCCAAAAACTTTACAAAAAGTGCACGGAGGTGATGGCTTTGGGGCCTTAGGGGCTGGATGAGCTTGGGAAGCCTTGTCCTTTGATTATTTCCTTTTAGCTTTTCCACCCTATCCGGATGCTTTTGCAATAGGAGCTGGTTCCTGTTGAGGTTGTGAAGGAAATGAAGCAGCGACAGGGGTCATGGGGATCGGTTGAACCAGGGCCAAAGAGTTATAAGGTCTTAGCTGACCAGCTAGAATGTTTACAACCAAGTCGATGTACCATACTAGGATCCCCAGAGTCATGTTAGGAAGGACCAACGAAGCCATCACAGGGATAGAAAATACTCCTAGAGGGGGTAATAAGAAATGTATCTGGCCTAGAGGGTAATATCCCGACAAAATAACTCCTTGATGGTTGAGACCTAGAGGAACAATTCCTGGTGGAAACATAAGAGAGGTACCCACAAATGGAGGAGGTCCTAGGGGGGTGGATCCAAAGGGCTTAGCTCGAAGGGAACAATAGGGTGTTGAGGAGTTGGTTGTTGGTCAAGTGTACTCAACTGATTAAGGGCAATTGTTGATGCTTGTAACATGAAAACACTCATAGAAGTAGTTTCTGAAATGGGATGGGGAGGACTAGGGAAAGAACCCAACAATGAGGAATCTTTATAGACTCCAGGTGAGACACTGGTAGGAGGAGTTGACAACTGATTACCAGACATTGAGGAGATAATAGACTCGGGGGAGGTCATGGATTTCGGCTCATAGTAAGTCAACTGATTGATGGTAACGATCTTCCCTTCATGGGGGAAGCACATCTGCGGAACATCTTAGATGCGATGACTGACATGGAATATGTGTAACTACGACCTAAGAGAATGCTATAATCCAAAGGGGCATCAATGAATTCAATGTTGAGATGGACAGTCTTTCCCACAAGGGTCACTGGATAGTTGTGGTAATGGTCCCTTTGGGATCTTAGGAATGGCCTCAAATTTAGGTTGAGGGATATGTAAAGGACCATTTGGTGTCGTAAGAGGCTCAATAGATACTTTGGTTTCAGACTCGGTGGCAGATGAAGTTGAGGGCTTGTTATATTGATGCAGTTGAGTTTACAGGTTGGTATTGGAGGGGTTAACCTCATCAGAGTTCATCATGAGGATCTGGTAGTTACCGGGACTAGAAAGTTGGGGGAGATGGGCTGCTTGACCTGGCTAAGGCTGGGTAGAAACAAATCCTTGCTGAGGGAAAGGATTTGTGAGCACTGAAGGTTGAGGTGGCGCATGATTCGGAGGTGATTTTTGACCTCTAGAAGCTGCTTGAGCTTCCCACATTTGGTGCATTTGGGGTAAGAGAGGACACTCATGTGTATAGTGGCCATGTACACGACAACATGCACAAGGCTTATTTGTACAAATAACCTTGTTCTACTTGGGTTGGCTACCCTCTTGCTGGTTGTTGGTGTTAGGCTAGTTCCCCTGGGGTTCACTAGGTTGATTACCTTGATTACCCTAGTTACCCTTGTTACCCTTCCCATTATTTTTTTTCTTCGAATTTTGGGGATGGTAACACTCTGCTATGAAAACACCTGAACTTAAGGGGGTGGTGGCTGCTGGGGCTAACGATGTATGGGAGGCTGCAACACTAATGCTTGAGGGGATGGAGCACTTAATTGTGCATAAGGAGGAGAAACAGTTTGGTAGAAGGGTTGGGGCCCTTGAAACATGTTGCTAGCAAGAGGGGCATAATCATTAGAGGAAGTGCTGCCCCCTACGGTATTCATAACTTTTTTGAGTGTATGGTGAAGAATGTGAAATGGATCAAATGATTCCATCGGTGGCATGAGGTTCCCCCGGTGCATTGTCACTTCCAGGATGAGGGAGGTCTGGAATGACAGTATAGACATAACCAAATTGTGCATAAATCAAATCATATCTCAAGGCGATTTAAAGAGCTTCTTCCTCAGTCGGAGGAAAATGGGACATGACATCTTTCCCAATGGGGGATAAAAGCCTCCTAAGAAACCAATCTAGATAGACACGGTCTTCAAAAGGTGGGGCACAACATGTACTCCTTCTTCGATGCCTGTTGAGCTAATTTATGTAACTAAATTAACACAAGTATTTATTATCAATCCGGGTTTGTGAAACTTGGAGGCAAATCCACTATTTGTGAAGATCAAGTATAACCAAACTTTGAAAGATAAATGACTAATGACTAAGGGAAAATATATCTAAAACTCTTGATTCAATCAGCTTAAAAGAGGAAACATTGAAAGAGTTCTTGACTCAAGAAGTCTGCTCTCACCTCAGTTATTACTTAAGGAATTAGAGATTATAACCAAAGACTTAAGATGCATAAATCATACATGAAAAAGGCTCTTAACTTAAGAGACACTTAAATTTTTCCATAATAACTCATTCATCTC